>CM068831.1:50811348-51058848 GCA_028554795.2 Sinohyriopsis cumingii
TGTTTCTCATATTCAATGCGGTAAAACGAATGATGAAAGTTCCTTATATCATATACATGGACTTTGAACGTCTCAATGTTGAACTGGTAGACGCGAATGCGTCTACCAATGACCAATCAATACAATTCGCTGACCAATCTCCATACAGAATTTGTAACTTAGCATTTAGGTGAGACGAGCACACTGAGCCATCAGTGTTGAATCGTGGATAGGACTCAGATGAAGTATTCGGAGGTTACAGCGAAATGGATTCGACAACAGCTCTATTCACCAGCAGACATGATTATGACTCGAGATAACATTCTTGAGTTATCGGCAGCCGCTCATTGCTGTGATGGTCCTTTTGGTAAACTGCAAAGCCTTGGGTTTTGCGATCATAGCTACATCACTTTTTAATCTACATTTGAGAATTTTCTCAGACTAAACAAAGCTCCTGTAGTTTTCTATAATTTCTATAATCTGTATGGACATGATGATCACTTGATAATACAAGCAGTAGCCACGACGTGAGAATCACCAATAAGAGTAATTTTCAACAACATGGAAAACTACACGACGTTCAGGCTCAGACTATTACAGTTCATCGATCCATTACTGTATGTTTAAATCGTCCTTAGGCAAGTTAGTAATCAATCTACGGCGGAGACCTTCGCAATCACCAGTAGGTATTGTCCGACTATCACAGACCTGCTGACTGGAAAAGGTGTGTATACAAAGGAGTACATGACTTACCTGGGAAAAGATGGTGAATCTCAGTTGCCGCCAATCAAAGCCTTTTATTGATCGCTGTGACATGGAGGTTTTCAGAAAAATAATGAAGAGCAAGCAAACAAGTTTTGGTCCGCATTCGAATACGAAAACATGGGTAAACATCATTACATGTATCTGCTCACCGATATGTTGTTACTTGCTGATGTGTTTCAGAAATTTCATGACATTAACATATATATGTAAAAGCTTTATCCCGAACATTACTTCTCGTAATCGCATTTGAACAAATAAAATTAAATTGATAATCACAATAATAAATGCATGCACTATAGAGATAAATAAACTAAAGAGGAACTAACAAATGATTAGAAAAAACTTTAGCAAAGTACAAGATCCTATGTTTAATATAGTTTATGATTTAAATGAGTTCTTAATACACGTTGCAGTCAAATAACATACCTCTAATCTTATACATTTAGAAAGAGATCGCCTTATTGGCGTCCTGCACAGTATTGTAAAAAGTGGTAATTTACTACACTGATTAAAGCTGTTTCAAGTTCAAACTACTGAACATTTTTTATAACTAAACTTTAGGAATTGATAGTGATGACTGTGTTATTAAATATAAAGATCAGTGTGATGCTATTCTTATCAGGATCACTTTACCTGAGCAATATGAGTGGCAACAACATAATGCAGAATATCTTAATGGCATTTGATAGATCAATGTGTATGAGATTTAGCAGAATCCGTATAGTTATTTCATGCTACTTTCAAATAGAAAATGTGCTGCCTGAATGTGCAGTGCCATTACCAGATTACCAAGCCTTTAATGCAACAACACTTGCATGCATCTACATACAATATCATAATTTGTTATTACTTCAGTATCATCCAAACTCATCAAATGAGCTTTATTAACGGAAGAAAAGACTTGATCGATAATGAAACTGAAAAACATTAAAACTTTCATTGGGGTTTAAAAGAATTATATTCATTTGACGTGTTAAAGGTTTATGAATATCACTAAAACTGTGCAACATATATTGCTGTCAAGAGACATATTAACATATTGGTAACACAATTTCCTAAGTAGGATGGACTTGTTTATTTCTGCATAACGGTAACGATAGTCCCTTGATTCCGAAGAGGACGGGTTCAATACAATAATCTGTGAGCGTGGAGATAACTATGCAGTCTCTTTCTTGTTTGTCTTTGCATAATCGATGACAGAAGGGACATTAAAAGTAACATTGCAGTTACCAGGACAGACGTTGACCTTTGGAAACGCTCCCTGACCTCCTCCATCTGCTTCCGGAGCTCATTGTCAAGGTCAAATTATACTTTGCGGGGCAGGGCACGCCCGCGAGTTTGGTCCTTGCTGTTTTGTCTACCTCTGATGGTTTGAGACCTCACCGCTTAAGGGTGTCTTTCATGGTGTCTTTGCAGTTCTCGCTTGGTCGACATTGTTTTCGTCGGCCTTATGCTTGTTCCCCAGAGAAGATTTATTTCGGCAAGCAGGTGCCATCCATTCTGGTGACATGGCCTGACCAGAAAAATTGGGCCTGGATCACTATTGCCTCGGCAGTTGTTGTCTTGGCTTTGTCCATGATTTCGAGGTTGGTAACTTTATCTTTCCATCTGATTCCAAACATAGAGCGTAGAGCTCGTATATGGTATTTCCACAGCTGATTGATGTGTCGGGGTATACAGTCCAGGTCTCTCAGCCGTAACGTAGGGAGATGTGGACCACTGCTAGACATCTTAAGCATTGTGGATAGAGAAACACAGTGATGGTCCATTAATCTGTTGCGAAGCCTTTCGAATAATAAGTTGATATGATGTTATCCGGTCTGATAAGAGGCAGAATAGCTGCTATTAAATTGCAGTATGAAATTGTTGGTGATATATATTTTAACAGAACAATAATTGAACAAATCTATGATTGCTCTTCCAGTGACTCTAAACGTTCATTTGCAAATTTATATTGGGCAAGCAAGGCTATTACCGAGATGAAATGATCACGATTCTATTTCAGCAATAATTCCAATGCACATGTTGATCTAGAATATGGTATTGGTGACATTGACATATTTGCATTGCCAAGTGATTTGTCATGAAAACGTGTAGGACATTTGGCTATAACAACACCTTGAAAAGGACTTACGATGGTTTTAGTTAGGAATAAATGCTGTTATAAATATTGACAAGCTACATTACATGATTTTAGCAGTTTAAAATCATTCTATAATATCTTTGTTAATATAAAAGAGGCAGTGGGCAAGAGTTTGCACAATGCATTACAGTAAGATGTTTTCAGTCTAGTAATTGCAACTGCACATGACTTAAAATAAAAACATAATGAAACAAGCATATAGTAAGTTGTCATTATGCTAATATTTCTAGTAGTTGTACTAGTTTATTTCTAGTAGTTGTACTAGTTTACTTTATGGACTAGGTTATCAATAAGATAAACTCATTTTGATGTTGTTATTACACTTCTGATCATAAAAGCAAACACCAGGCTGCTTGATTGTAGAAATAACAAATTAGCATGATTACCCATATAAGAAACAATCTTTTGACCTTTTAGTTTAGCATATAACACTGTCAATGAGCTGACGAGGCTTTAAATAAGTGCGCTTGAGTGTTAAAGAGTTTTCTTTCTTGATATGATGTTGATATAATCAGTTTCATAGTTAAATATTTCAATAGTGTGTACATGTGTCATATCTCGTCTCGTATGTTAGAAAACATGCAAACCAGTTTTTTGTTTTATTGCACAAAGAAGACATGACAATAACACTTATATATAGTGGGATTTCATTTTATTCGTATTTTCATTTGTTTTGTAATTTTTACGAACTTTCTAAATCAATAGATAATTTGGGATCAACAAGACGTTATCTAAATGTATGTATGTGTGTATGTATGTATGTCACAACCACTCACTGTAGAAATCATCGCTTTTCAGTTGTTATACAAGAACATTACACTATAGAAAATACTTTGCATAAATATAGTTACCCGTAACTTTGTAGAAACAAATGTTATTATCTAAAGTTTTTATGAAACACGCATATATAGAACGGTAGTCAAAGTTTATCAAAATGTCCAGCACAGTTCTTGCGCTTATACTCTTCTTATAATATCTAAACTAGTATTTATACATATACTATTCAATATGCATCAGCTCAATATTACCACGATAAACTGAACTTTTTGTGATATCGTTTCTGTCATGTAGAAACCAAAAGAGTAAGTACATTGATCAGTTAGTTGATGCCAACTACCGGTAGCTTAAAATGTATGTATTCTCTTTTGTTATACTGTATCAATAGAAACGTGCCTTTGCCTGTTAATTAACTCAGTGTCCTCTTTTAATTATTTGCATAGCTTCTCGTGAGGTACGTTATGTCTCCATCGCCATTATTATCATTGGTGGAAGATTTCAGAAAGAGGAAGAAGGAAGAATTAGAAAAGTTTTTGTCAACGATAGAACGAAACAGGTAAAGTATTTCTTCAGCAGCTTTATAAAGAGGAAAGAAGAAAAGCAAGAATAAAGGAAAGTGAAGTATGCAGGAGAGAGGCAAGCGAGTGGAGAAAAACGCTGTTTGTGATAAAAGTCATATTGGCAAAGATAAAGAGTCATAAAGAAATGTGTTAGACTTCTTTAGCTAAATGCATAGATTTTTCCGTCACTACATCCATACACGTCGCCACCAAGATGCCAGCAACAGCAGCAGTATCATCAATTACTGATACCACTGCCAAAACACGCATATCACATGCGAAGTAGGACATAGCTGTGAAAAGGAATTGATACAGTTAAGTTTATAAGATTTAATTTTCAAATAAAACACCCAACGGTCCTTTTCAGGACTACCTATAGCTCGTAGAAAATAGATACTACTCAAGGATTGTCAAATCAATTAATCTTGAAATCCCTTTTCGCGTGATATGATGCTGATGATGATGTATGTGTGTTGCTAAGATCCTATATCTTAAATAAGCACACACAAATGTGAAACCAACAATTTAAGTAAAATGAACAAGTAGTCTACAAAGTAAAAATTTAAGAGACATGTGTAGTTTTCGTGACTGAAATGCCATATAATCCTAAATGTCCTATCACGAATATAAGATACAAATGTTCCGAATGCATTTTGTTATGTATATTTGACTTAATTATATCTGATCTAATATATATTTGTTTCAATTTAATTGCTTGTTTGTCAGTTTTATTTTTTTTTCTTTTTCATTGCATGCTATTGTAATGTAAATGTATTAACTGGAGATGATACGTTTAACAGAAAATATTTTTACTTTGTTCGTTTTGTAATCACTAGATGTTGACCTAGCTCCTGACCTTGATTCAACTAATCAGCTACTAATAAATTATATTTTTATTTTAAAATGATTGGTTGTTGTCGAGGTCATGATGGGACTACTTGTTTAAGATATAAACAATTTTTCTTAGTTTTTATTTCTTAGAGTAAAATGATCGGTTTTCGTCAGCGCCACACTAAGTGTACGTGATCTTTAACAATTATATAATTTCGACGAGGTTCTGGAACATTATCAGTTGACCCCCTTTATGCATTTTCAAATACGATACAACCTTTGTTTTGGAGAGATATTCTCAGTAGCAGTTGGGATTTTTTCTTTACACTGGAAGGTATATGCTGTGCTGTTTGGAGTCATTTCAAATTACTTGGATTAAAAATAATTAATTCTCTTTTTTCCTGGGATATAAGTGTGCTCATGTGAAATTGTTGAACAAGGACAGCTGTTATAAAAATGCATTCAGATTTCCAAAACCGGTGTGATATTTCTTGTTTCTACACGGAACTGTAGGCTTCAACATTACATATTACAGAATACGTCATCGTCTTCCATTTTGGATTCTTCGTCGGCACTAGAACATGGAATCATTTGAACATTTTGTTATTAGGACTTCAAAACTTTTATTCGTGGATTAAAAACGTAAGTTCATATTTTTCATTTTTACAGACTTTTCCAGGGAAATAAATTTGTGTTTTTTTGAAAACATGTTTTTACTCTTTCTTGTGTTAATGTTTATTAGAGCATAAACACGTTACAATTTCGATAGTCTTGAATGTCCTTATGTAACACACAGGTGTACTCTAAAATATCACCTGAAGAGTTCACAATAATCCAAAGTCCAAATATTATTCGAAAAGGTGAATTAATGAGCTGTATTAATCCCAAAGTGACTAATTACTTTAGTATATCCAGAGACTGTTTCAATTGCATATTTCATCTCGTGTTTTGTCTGTACACAACTTTAAACTTTGAACAAAAATGCTTTACCACAGACTGACCTAAACAAGAATGGATTATTTGTTAATCAAATCTCTATTTATAGAGAGTTTTATTTGACCTAGATGTGCATTATTTCAACGGATTTTTATATAATTGTAAACACGACAGAACCAGGGACTCAGAAACTGCGCAAACTTCTTTACATATCTAAAGTACAATTTACAATCAATGACACAATATATTAAATATACAATGTTTAAGTATCATATTCATATCATAGAAGAAACAGGACCAATAGATAATTACGTTTTCTTTGTTGTATTCTCTTTTGAGTCACAACTGAAATTTCACACACTCCAGATATTAATCTCTCTCTCTCTCTTCTTCTCTTCTCTTCTTCCCCCCCCCCCCCAAACTCTCTCTCTCTCTCTCTGTTTCTCAACTGACATGGGTTATTTGTCTTCAGTGTCTTCTGTTTGAAATTTATGGCGGGTATGTGTTCTTCTATTTCTAAAGAACTCCGCTCCTACATCTTCTTCTCTTTTTCTTAGGACACTCTGAAGACCAAATCCATTTGTCATGACAGTAATCACAGGTATCTTTACATTTTCCTCTCTTTTCTTTGGTCGTTCCTTTGCCTTGACGTTGTGGACATTCTGGACTCAAATGTCCTATCTCTCGATATCCATAGTTGTAATCTTTACCTCTATAGCAGGTCGTAGAATTATCTGAATCCTACTTTATAATTACTCTTTGGAAGTCTCAGACCAGACGCTCGATCTGTTTTGCCTTTGCCATCTTCTTCTTCAGAGTCTGAACACGAAATGAATATATATATATATATATATATATATATATATATATATATATATATATATATATATATATATATATATATATATATATATATATATATATATATATATATATATATATATATATATATATATATATATATATATATATATATATATATATATATATATAGGGAGCTCTTGTTTATGATCTTAGTAAAATCAAATGTTGCAATTTGAATCTATCACACTATTCTATTGAGAAACCAAAATAATTAAAGATAAGCCGACTACTTTATGTGTCACCACATGCGCTAACCTGTTACAAAGACACGTGTCAGTGAGTGTGAAAAAGACATCAGTAGGCCTCACCGAGTACCATCAGCTTCAGCCGATTCCAGAAAAAACGCTACATCTTGTAACTAAGCGTTTTAATTTAAAGTGTTCAAATCTGTATTGCCATCGGTTTTACAAAATATTTGAAGGATTCCTTGCTAACGACACTGAAATGAAAATGCTAAAGACCTATCTATCCATGGCAACAGTTCGAAGTCACCTGTCTAATTTCGCACACCGGCCGAATTAATACGGTCTAAAGTGAGTGACAAAGTTCAAATTGTTCAACAATCCAGACATCACTGATGGAATAACCATTATTCACATAAGCTGCATTTAGGTAGCGGACCACGCAAAGCGTTATTAGGGGGACAAAATTTACATTAAAAAGCACAGTTTCGTCCTTGATTAACAACTCACAACACCAAATGTCTTTGGCCCTTACCATCGTTATGGGTGAAAGGTATGCTGAGAAGAAGGAGAGAAGAATGGAAAAGAGCACTGTAATAACTGCAGTAGGAGAACATTATATAATCTTTCAGGGAACCCATACTCTTGCCGATTTACCAAATGAATCTTTACCCTAGTGACGACACTTTGAGAAAGAAGACACCCAGCGTTACCTTGACTCATATCGATATGCTACAGTTGCCACTCCCACTTTCTCGGGATACGAAGGACAATTTATTTTTATTCATAACAAAGTATCAAATGTCCTTTAGTCACCTTGAACGGAGACAAACTCATCTGCATGCAAATGGGATAAATGCAGTTTAAATATTTGGCTATACATTTGAGTAGAATGCCTAAAACATTTAGAATGACAGATGTAGCAAATGTTATTTTCCAGTCGGTTTCATTGTCAGACATAACGAACATTCTGTGCTCCCACATTTGTCTGAAAATCTCTACTAGGGCGTCGCCAACGGAATGAATACAGAACATGGAGAAGTATTCAACGCTTGGATGTACAAAAGGCACTGTTCAAACCTATTTGACAGTCAAGAAGAAAAGTTGAAATGTTGCCCATCCTATGTGAACAATTTATGTCGTTGTTCTGGAATATTTCGACAAGTATTTGTGTAACACCGTGATATAGATCTTTAGAAGCTTCTACCACACCCAAAGAGTGTAAATTAGTTTACCAAAAGTAGTTATTGCTTGAGAACAAGCTACTCATCATACCACATATCTTATCGTTGATACTCCACCAGAGCTTTTTCCTGGCTCCATTACTAGTATGAAAGTGAACACAAATGGATACAGCATTCTAACACGGTAGAAAATTGAAAGTGTACTGCTGGATGGCTGGGATTTAGGAAATTTCCATACACTCCATGAATTCCAGGCATGCTTATTTCAAGGATGTCACGTTTGTTTCCATCAACGAAACCTCCTCAATTCCTTCACATATTTTATCATGAAAAATTGTACCTGCAAACATACCAACGACGCTTGACGTTAGAAAAACAAGGATGCCAAGTTATACAAATTATGGGCACGAGGACGATCAACATTTAAAAAACAATTCCGAATTTAGGCACATTGCAAAATTTACGATGTAGGCGACAGTTGTTGTGCAGGAAGAACCAATGGTGGACGCGCATTGTACGGCGTAGACTAACTTCAAGAAGAAATCGAATGCCTTACTGTGTTCTTGATATCTTTATGCTCTATGTACCAGAAGTTCACACTACCAAACACAAAGTCTTACCTCTAACTCACTTACCTGTCTTACCACATTATTGTCAAGGAAAACAGATGTCTCCCTCATTCCTTACTTGTGCTGAAACATGAACACGAGAACAAACATGTCTCCAGAAGATGAAAACGTGGATGAGTGTCGAGTTGAACATCATGCTCTTCTTGATCGTGAATACCACGTGTTAAATTGTACGAAATTTGGCACTTTTCTATCACAGAACCATACGTAAAGGACAAATACTCAGGTCCAAGAATTTTCTCAGGCTACAGCAGCGAAGTTTACAAATTAAAAGAAGAGGCTAATTGCTTCTGTCTTGGCATCAAACTTAAGAAGACAAAGAAAAAATCAAATAATGGTACCAATCAGTATAAGGATGGATTTTTGATGAAAGACGTTCCTTTACCAAAGTGATAGTTAATTGCTTGTGAGGAAAATAAGAGTAACGTCAAATATTGCCCAAGACTGAATACTTGACAGATTCAGGTCGCTATTTCAACTAGAGGCCGACAGAGAAATACTGCTGCTACAGGTTGAGATCGTCACTGAAAATTTAATCATGGTCAATTACAAAGAAACATAGAGTTTGCACATTCCGTTCTGGCGAGTTTGGAAATGTCATAATTGCAGTGTACGTGAGAGCCAATGCCCATTCACAATTATATCAACCAGAAGACACTATCGTCAGGTTTGCTAGAATCAAGTCTGAACAAAGTATTCATTTAGGGTATCACTCACATAATCATCAAATCAAACGCTTTTTCGAATATAAGTTAAAGTAGCGTTGCTATAAAATTTGCAGAATCAATAATCGATACTCAAATGAAACAAATGAATCACTTTCGAACACTGTGTAAGTGGCCCTTTAAATGGTGCACTCTTTCGTTCCCTTTTAAACAAGAAGAATAGTATTTGTCCTATCATCCCAGATATGCTGATTGCAAACGAACTGAGTGAGTGTATAAACCTGTCGTCATAAACAGTCGCGGTTTGGCGGCTTTTGAACGAATAAGATGTAGCTGACTAAATAGATCCAAGAGCATCAAGGGGCGAACGAGATACAAGTTTCAACCTCCACAACACCTAATTCCATTCCTGTTCCGGTCATCGGAACAAATTCGCCGCTTATATCTATTTGTATTCACTTTGGCTTGACAACCATTCTCGACAAAATCTCAATACAGAACCATGGTCTAAAATATTACTTTAATACTACCTAATTAAGAGTACAAACCTCTGCGTGTCACTCAGACTTGGTCTTGTGTTTTGTCATTTCGGAAAATGTATGTAAACTATGTTCCTTTAATTCTAAAATAACTTTGAGAAGGACGATTCACAACTGGTTAGCGTGATCCTAATTACAGTGTGTTGCTTACACACAATTATTTAATAGCACGAATTAACTAACTGGGCAGACTTTGATAGTATATATACGGCATATCAGAGAGTTTCTGCTGACTTTGGGGACTCCATCTGGACTTCCCCTCCTTTACTTCTTCCATACATGTAAATTAAGTAACACGTCGTGCAAGCATAAATGCGTCTAATGAGCCCGTCCCATACATCGCAAAATTAATTAGTGTGCTATGCACACAACCTTTTCATCACCCAAGTGCGTACTTACATGCAGCACTGGTGCAACATAAGATATTGTACGGTTTACTCAGCTGATAATCATTGCAGTGCTTGCTGGCATGTAGTAAGGGTACTGTCACAACCACGCTGCTGTATTATAAATAATGTTGATCCACTACGGTATTATAAATAATACTATAGAAGGAGTGCATTATAATTTAATGACTCACGAGCATCTAGTCAGCAGTTCCGGCTCTCTAAATACATATAACAACTCATGGTTGGATAAATAACAATTTTATCAATTATACGAATGCAAGAATGTCATGGACATAAATCTTCAGCTCAGTATATCATAATACAATAATGATCGGTTGACCAAATGCCCTTTACTGTTTACTTCGTCATATATAAAGTACAGTCCTTTTGTGAAAGTCTATGTTCAGTGAGTTTTTCCCAAGTACTCATCTAATTTCTCTTCTTTTCTCCTTCCTTCCTTGTCCTCCTTCTATACATTGTGCCTCTTGTGTACACACTGGAAGTCTCGACGACTTCCTTCTTATTTTGGCGGTGTCGTCACTTCGTATACCCTGGAATATCTCAGCACAGGCTCTCACGGCACCGTGGGAGCTTCCTGAAGAAATATAAGGGAAGTACACCTTTGTCTTCCTACCTTACTCTTTGAAATTGTCCACTCTCTCACGGACCTTCCATCAGACTAATGGGCGAACAGTTTTACCAGGCCCTATGTACATATAAATTTCCACTTATCGGATTCATGAACTTGCGCTCTACGCACGAATAATATTACTCAATGAATTTTTGTTACACACTCACACTGTATCTACAAATCGTTATTATGTAATCATTCCTATTGCATGCGTCCTAAGAATTACAGAATTATACATATAAACACATATGCATATAAATGCAAGTCCATCTAATTTCGTATAGTGCTCAATCTACATTTTGATAAATGTTGAGTACATGTCATAATTAAATTATTTAATAAATTCAACAATACAATGCGATTAAAGATTCAAATAATTGCAATTATACTCGAGGATTCAATATTCTAATATATTCAACTATCTGTTCAAATCAAGCACAAAGATTTGGCCAAGATACCGTCTTACCTTTGAAAAGCTTGTTTACCCAGTTAAATTCCCTTGCTTTTAGGAGTTACGTCTCCGAGTGGCTTTTATCTACAATTCCAACCTCAACATAAGCTTCTTCCTTTAGTAGACAACACGTCTCTCACCCCCGAGAATTAGCAGCTCACTAACGGGTATGTGCGCGTTTACGACTAAGAATGAAGTATTTTCCCGCCTAAAGTATTAGCCTCTCTCAGCGGAAGATCTAGCTTCTCTCATCCCTAATTAGTCGACACGCCTACCGTATGATGTAATTTCCGCCTGGGCCTAGGTTTCTTCACACCATCTTGGTGCGCTACGGGGTATGCAGTCCGAATATGCCCTTCGGCAGAAGCCCCGCTTGTACAAAGACTAAATACCTTTGAAGCCAACTTAGAGATCCAAAATTATGTAACTCCTTGTAAAACGTCCGGCCAACATGCTCTGATTCTGCAAAATTCTGCCTTCGGTTCGTTACAGGTATAAACTTGTTGAGTGGTGATTCCTCTTTCCTACGTCGCGATCATTTAGGAAGTCAGCGTATGCTGACATTAACCAGTCGTAGAGCGAATTGGCTGTACACAAATATAATTTCTACTTGTTTTCTTAGTCAGTATAGCCACCAGTCTTTTACGGTTCTAGGACAAAATGGTAGCGGACAAAATGGTACGGACAAAATGGTATGGACAAAATGTTAAGTGGACATAATGGTATTGGACAAATTGATATGGATAAAATGTTGCGGACAAAATGGTACGGATAAAATGGTATGGGACAAAATGGTACTAGGATTAATTGGTATAGACAAAAAGGTTTGCTTTAAATGTTACAGACAAAATGGTATGGGACAAAATAGGATAAAATGGTACTTATATTAGAATTTCGATTGCTAATGAAAATAATAAATACCTAAAATCATAATAAAATTTAATTTTTATACACATATTCAAATATTCACGCGTCAATACACTAACTGAAAAAGATACCAATACAAATTATTTTTATTAAATTCGTGTAACTTGTATTTTATTTATAAAAAATAAAGTGAAACTGCAAATAACTTATGTCGAATCTTCCAAAATGCAACGATACCAAATAGTATTTCAATGCTATTTTAATGACTGTTTTTCTTTTACATACCCTTAATTTTTGGTGTCCCGTCGTTTGCCCGCATGTTAAAAACGTGCCGACAATATATTGCAGCAACTGTGACAGTTGCAATTAGCGGAAAAGTGACACACTAGAAAGCCTGGTAAGACTTACGAGACCTGTGTATATTGCGTATATTTGGTGATGGTCTGCCGTGCAAAATTTTCACAACTTGTACGAGTGACATTTTCCGAACTGCGCGAGTTGAACCTAAAATATAGCCAATCTGGTGTCAGACAAAGCTGACACTTTAGAGTAGAATAAACTAAATTGCAGTCCGAGTTACAACAGTATTGTACGGCATGTAGAGTTTATCGATCAAAGTATCAAAGTGAACTTTAAGAGGACTTTATTGTCTTGATTATTTATATTTTAAACTTGTAAAAATAAATCATCATGTTAGAATGTGTTACTTCTCAAAAAGGGACTCTCAAGCTTGCATTTCAAGGTTATTTATTTACCAAGAACCCGATGGCAGTGATGGCAAGGAGCTCTGGCATTGTGAAAGAAGAACGTGCAAGGCACGAATTCATACACAAGCGAATGTAATCGTTCTTGAAGTTGGAGTTCATAATCACACAGTAACGCATGGGCAAGTCGAGGTTGAAACAGGTCGTGCAACATGAAAAGGAGAGCAGAAAGAACCAAAGAAGCAACTCGATAGATTGTTCACAATGAATTGCTGAGTGTTGCAGTTGCAGCCGCTCATCTACTTCCACAACGAGCAATCTTATCACGAGATGTACGAAGGCATCGTTAAATGGCTGGACCGAATGATCAACAAGACATTATGGTTTATTCTAAGACACAGAGCAACCACCCATTCATCCGTGTCAACCGAGATAACATGATCATTTTTGCAGCCGACGATGCTCTGGATTTCCTTTCGAAATGCCAACATTGGTTTGCCGATGGCACATTTCGAGTCAGCCCGAGTGGATACGATCAACTCTACACGATACATGGCTTTTTCAATGGCGAAGTTTTTCCTGCAGAGTATGCATTACTATCCGAAACATCCGAACAAGCATATCAACAACTTCAAGAAATTCTCACCTTGCACGCCGGTTTCGATCCAGTTACTGTTGTAATTGATTTTGAATTGGCAGCAATTAGAGCTTTTCAGAATATATTTCCGATGGCAACATTAACTGGATGTATGTTTCACTTCGGTCAGTGCGTCTGGAGGAAACTGCAATCAGAAGGTTTTTCAGAATGTTATAGAGATGAACCTGATTTCGCACTTCCTGTCAAGCGTCTGCTCGCTCTAGCATTTATTCCAAAGATAGTGTCATAAAAGGCTTCACAATTCTGACCGTAGATCCAGCATACCGAGAAATTGAAGCAATATGTGATTACATGGAGGACAACTTCATCGGAAGACCAAGGAGAGGAAGAAGAGGTACACCAAGATTCGCAATTCAGTTGTGGAGCCAATATTCTAGATGCATCGATAACCTACCTCGCAGCAACAATACACTCAAGGGTTGGCACAATGCTTTTAACAACGTTGTTGGTTTTGCCCATCCGACCGTCACAAAATTGGCGCGAAAACTACAACAGGAGCAGCATAGCACTCAACTACTGCGTCGTCAAATGGAACTGGGAACAACAACCGGAAAGAAGAAGAAAACACATGTTCGCATCAACGAAGCACTTCACACCATAGTGGTCGATTACAATAACCGATATCCGGTTACATGTTTGGGAGATATGGCTAAAGTTTTCAATATAAATGTTATCTGAATGCAACTAGTAAAAACTTGTCTGTTTTTTTAAAATTTGGTATTAATAAAATTGTAGTCGTACCATTTTGTCTGTACCATTTAATCCTAGTACCATTTTGTCCCATACCATTTCGTCCGTACCATTTTGTCGGCACCATTTATTCCAAACCAATTTCTCCAGTACCATTATGTCCACTTAAGATTTTGTCCATACCATTTTGTCCGTACCATTTTGTCCGCTACCATTTTGTCCGGCCACTGTCTTTGAATAGTCAACCGTCTGAACCTAACTTCAATGTTCGCCAAATTGAGCGGGGCCCAAGTGCACACACACCGGGATAGGAAACACTTGATACAGATGGGTCCCGACAGAAAGAATACAATCTCTTTTCTAAATCTGTCAGGGCCTAGCAAATGGTGTTCAGAGCGCAAAAACCATGAAATGAAATATAATAATGGAAGGAGAGACAAAGACAGCAGCAGAGACGGCAACACCAACAGATGCAACAGCTGCAAAGACAACATCAGCCAGGCGGCGCTGAAAGGAGAATGTAACCAGAGAACGTCTCCTTTAGAAAGAGCAGGTCTTGTGGCTTGGTGAGACCTGTGATAAAATGTGGCTTATCCTGCTAGACGTTACAGCCCGGACAATTAATCAAACAAACAAAAAAAACAATCCTCCGAGATCTCTATAAAATATAGATACTAATCTTATTTGCATTAAAGGTTAGTGTTTTATGTGTTTATTACATATATCTATGCTGCTGACATGTAATACTTAAAACCACCTTTAATCCATCATCTTTGTCTTACTAGGTAAGGGTATAGTAGTCTGTCTATAAATACTTCCCATCCTAATGATTGACAATACGCTGTGTGCTGAAAGCATCATCGCTGCCTAACTCTTGGGTGGTAGGAATGTGTGTATGTGCGTGTTTGAATAGTAATCAAAAATCGGGTGCTGAATTGTAAGGTACCTGTATGGATAGTATCCAAAATTAGGTGCTAGTTTGAAGGATGGTATGTCTGGATAGCATTTCTGGTGTTTTGGGATTATTGAAAAAATGTTTAACATTACCATTTCCGTTTCACTCTATAAACACTTTTTACCCCCATAAGTCTATCCCTTGTGTTAAACCTATTTTAACACAGGATTTCCAGTATGACCCGACATGACACCTCGCACGTTAACCTATGGCAAAATTATACTTCACACATATTACTACAATTAACAATTACAATTATGCGCCTTTTCGGAATAAATTCAAGAAATCAATTAAAAAGCCAGAAGTATTTAGCTAAGATGAGATTAGGATTTGTTAACATTGGCTCCTATCTTTTTTTTGTGGTATCTTAATGAAAGAGCGTAATAAAATTTTTTTATGGCATTGTATGATGAATATGGTCAAATATTTTTAAAAATGTGGGTTCATATGATCAATATTTGGTTGAACTTTGAGCAATATTCTATCAAAACATTTTAGGAACGGAATTTTAATAATCTTGGACTTTAGTAGTAGCGTTGATCTTATATGGTATCACACGAAAGTATTGTTTAGGGTTCAGTGCTAATCTAAGCCTGAAAGAAATGCATGAAACAATTTACATACTTTCTGTATAATCTATGAATGTTTATTCAATCATTTGCAGATTAAACGTTTTACACGATGTAAGTCATTCATATCACAAACTCGAACTAGGTTTCATTTATTCTGAGGATGTTTATTAAGTGTTGCAACTGTGCTTTACTAGAATATATACATACGAAACTTCTGTGAATGTTGTGGTGTATGAACGCATCTTTTGACTCACCAATACATAATAAAACGTCGATCGAAACAAAAAGCTATCAAGCTGGACTGTCTTCTCATTCTATCCTATCAGCAGGATGACAATTTGTTCGGTTTACAATTTACATTTACATTAGTTGTTTGACCTGCTTCTTTTCCTTCAGTAGTAAGTATACATACATACATACATACATACGCACGCACACACACATACATACATACATACATACATACATACATACATACATACATACATACGCACGCACACACACATACATACATACATACATACATACATACATACATACATACATACATACATACATACGTAAATACTCCTCTGTATGAGTACATTACAATACATATGACAATTCACAAATTGATCTCTTGATATATTCAGCATGAAGTCGAACCATTAAAGGCACAATTGTGCAGCTGAGGGTGAATTTTCTTGCAAAAATGTTGTGACATTTATGTATATCAACTGATTACATACTATTTAAAAGTCATTTCTGGGGTAATATCAAGTACGTAAAGGTTCTCGTTATGAACTACGAGCTCTCTGAAATCTTCGTACGTAGAGCAACGAAACTATCGTCTCCATGTTGAAATCCCGCTCGGCAGTGATCGGCAGATCCCGAATGAATAACACACATAATTCCGGTGACCGAAATTTGCATAATTATAGGCACATTGTAAACACTAAAGATGATGACGTAAAACACAACCACGCTACGAGACCGCCCAAAATGTCAACAACAGTGAGTACGATCTTCTTCTGATCTCGTTCTTTTCTTCTTATCCTTTTCCTTTCTAATTTTAATTTTGAGAGGAAACAATGAAATGTATGTAGAACTACTTTTATAGTTATATTTCAAAGTTTTTGTGGTACAAGAATAATTTAAATCGACGTGCTCTGTACAGTATTGCAAAAACCCACAGGTACTCACTCTATTTCTTGCCCAGTAGAATTCGTAGTCTCTCACGTCCCCATCACTCAATTTTATAAAAGAAAAGCATCAGGGATATTTAAAAATGCTCAAAAGTGAGTAATTTCATTAATCAGTTTATAAATTCTAACCAGATTGTCACCAGTGGACCCCTAACACCCATCTTTCTGACGTTTCAAACAAAGCGGAAATGAATTTGTGTGCTTCTTCAAGTTAATACTTTACATACACAAGGTTTTAAATAAGCTTTTTTTCAAAAAAATTATAAAACTCTGCGACTAGAATATGGAATCCAGGTTCAAAACTCGGGGCCAGATCATAAAAAAGTACACACACACACACGTACAGTCACTTGTCAGCTTAAGTTTGACCACAGCTTTATTCTTGCACATGTTTATTGGGTATTGTGCACACTGAGTAAATAGACACATAGACTTTGCTTTGGTGCCCATTCGAGGAAAGTAGGGGCCCTTTTTAAATTTTGGATCCCCACCCCACCCAACACTTGACATGATCCAGCCCAAAAATACTTCCATCAAATCACAACTTCTCATGTATTAATTTCTGATCCAAAGTTAGCTCTATATTCCTATAAGTTTGATAGGTAATCATGAATATATTAGTTGTCAAATTATGAAATACATTTACATATCAAAATTCATTAGATAGACTTAAATCAGCTCACTTTCAAGCTCAATTCTAGAGCAACCTTTAAGAGGAAGAGGGAGAGGAAGGATGAGGCATGGAGCAAGAAGTTGAAAAACCAGATGGGGGAGAGTAGGAAGACATGCTGTGCAGCCTAAACACTGAGCTGACCAAGCTGTACACATAGTTCAGACAAGACAGACAAGAATGAGCATAATTGTTTATTTATATCTTGCAAAACAAGTATTGATAAATATTGAAAAATGTTTGGTAGTAAGTAACTTGGCAAAGACTCGAATATCTATGTCAGTAGTGTTTTGCACAACTTAGAAAATGCATACTTGTATTAAAGGATTAGTTATTTTACCAAACAATGTATGTTTAAACTGCTTTACTTTTTGTTGCTACTCAACACCCCACACCAATATGATTTGATAAAGGAAGACTATTGCACAGATACCATAGAAAATACAGAGGCCACCTCATTTATATGGCCACCTTATATAATACCAAAATGGTAAAAGTATTATGGAGATAATCTCATAGAGTACCCCATTGCATGATGAAATACATATAATTGATATGAAACTAAATACAAAAGGTTTTTACATGGGTCACTTAAATGTACAAGGTAAAGTGGAAAAAATAGAACAGATTAAGTTAATGTTGTCTTCCAAGGAAAATAACATGCATGTTTTAGGACTCACTGGAACCAAATTAAATGCTAGCCACAATGATAATCTATTTCACTGTCAAGGCTACAGTAAACCATTATGCAGGGACAGAGAGACAGTGGGGGGGGGGAGGTTCTTGTATACATTACAAGATGTAAATGCAGAAAGGCGACCTGACTTGGGGTCACATGAAATTGAGAGTATTTGGGTGGAAATTTCTGAAAATAATGCAGAATCATTCCTAGTTGGTTTCATTTATAGGTCACCTTCCTCCAAAGCAATTTGGAATGATAACTCTTTGAAACAAATAGAAAATGTTCATGCACCGGAGAAATAAATATATATACTCAGCAGTATAAATAAGGGCCTCCTCACTACTCAAATAAGGAGTAACTGGATGGAATTTTTTTAATCATTAGGCCTAATCCAGCTGGTAAATGAGCCCACAAGTGTAACAGAAATATCAAGCACTCTTATTGATCACATTTATACCAACCTACCAAACAATGTGGCTTATGTTAATGTACCAAATGTTGGTTTTAGTGACCACTATCCTACTTTTTTGACAACAAAGGTTAAATGCAGCAGAAATAGGAAAAATACACACAAAACTATCACTTACAAATCTTTCCAAAATTGAAGTAAATAACAATTTCAAGATGACCTATATAAAGTTCCATGGAATAGTATCCAAAATTTTGATGACATATGTGAAGCTCTAAAACTGATTTATGAATGTAGTCTCTAATCATGCACCACTAAAATTACATTGAGTAAAGTATGAAATCCAATCTAATTGATTTACTACTGAAATTCTAGATACTATGAAGACACAAGACCAATTGAAGGCTATGGGAAACCATGCACAATATCAAGTATGGGGAAATAACATAACAAGTATGACTGAAAAGGTTAAAATTTTTTTTATCAATCAATGCTTGAAAACACAAAGAGCAACACAAACTACATTTGGAAAGTCTTCAGTGAACTCATTCGGGTAACATACAAAGATCAGACAAATAAAATTCACTCACTTCTGGTAAATGACACAAAAGTCACTGAAGACACTGACATTGCAAATGTTTTGAGTGATTTTGTTTCACTAATGTTACCACTAAGTTAAAAGAACCAGTGATAGAAAACAACTATAATGAACTGAAAAATCCCGAAAGAGGTATGTTTCTCTATTCCACAGGTATAAAAAAAACTGCCAAAAAATGTCTCAGTAAACTTGTTATCAAGAAAGCTAAAGGACTTGATCAGATTGGTCCACCACTCATTAAAACTTCTGCCTCAGCTATTTCAGATAGCATAACATTCATAATCAATTTTAATATTGCAACCTCATCTGCCCCCAAAATATAAAAAACTGCAAAAGTAATGCCTATGCACAAATCTGGTTCTAAGAATGATGCTGATAACTACCAGACAATTTTAATACAACCAAAACTTGTCAAAATTGATTGAAAAACATGTCCATGACTTGTTCATGTCATATTTAACGAAACAGTTGCTGTTACACCCTATTCAATCAGGCTTAAGACAGAAACATTCACGTGAGACTGACTTGATCTCTCAAACTGATAAATGGCTTCAACCACTTGATCAAAGTTGAATAATAGGATCTCTATTTGTAGATTTCAGGAACGTTTATGGGTTGGTGCACATAAAATTCTTTTAAGACAATGAAAATCAACCAATGTGATGAAAGCACAATTAGATGGTTTACTTCAAACTTAATTGAGAGAACACAACATGTTTATATAAATAATGTTCTGTCGGAACCTGGAACAATTAGATATGGAGTACCACAAGGTTCAATTTTAGGTCCATTACTATTGATACTATTTATTAATGGCCTACCACTTTTTACTAAGGTACTCAATTTCATCGACAGATCTCTATACACAACATTGTCAGACATCCAAAACACAAAGCACAAAATATAAATGTATTTACAGGATGCCCTAAACAGACTGGACAACTGGTGCACATGCAATGGCATAGCGGTAAATACTGGAAGAACTAAAATATTACTTATCTCAACATGGCAAAAAAGAACAAATCTTGGTAATGATGAACTATGTCTGACATGGAAGGATACAAATTTGCAAATGGTTTATCATGATAGACTACTTGGAGTTTTGGTACATAATAACCTATCATGGACTGAACATGTCAGTAAAAAAGTTAATTCAAGTTTATGGCTTTTTAGCAGGATAAGGTACAGAAAACTATTTTATAACAGTTACATACAACCCTAGTTAGACTACTGTAACACAGTGTGGAGTAATTCATATGATGAAATCATAGCAAAGCTGGCACATCTTAAAACAAGTGCATTCAGGCTATATCAATCCAGAAAGTAAGCAAGGAAAATTTTAGCTGGCAACTTAAAATTATTACCTATTAAAGACTGAGTCTGGCTGAGAAAAGCCAAATTAATGTACATGATATCCAATAATAGTGCTCCTGAATATTTACAATCACTATTCAAGTATAGGATACCTGGTAATACTCCACAACTGTGATCCATGTCTACCAAACAGTATAAAATTCCTAAACCAAATAAGGAATTATTCAAAAAATGTTTCCATAACTCTGGAACTTTGCTCTGGAATAGTATTCCAGTTGACATTAGAAATGCCAACTCTATTTCCTTCTTCCAAACCAATATATACAGCGGCTTCAGAGATACACCTAAACTAGATAAATTCGTTTGTATGAGGGCCTAAAGGTAGATTAGCTAAAATGATTTCATATGTATGTATTAGTGATCTACGCTACCCAAATACTCTTTTTTCAATCTAATTAATAAACCAACTTAAGTAATACATTTATTAGTTTAATTTGTTTAAAAATACAAAATGGTAACAAAAAGTTTATGCAATATTACTTTGGAGTTCAGCAATTAGACCCGACTTGATTGCAGTTTTTAAAAAAATTAGACATGTACAGAATTCATATAGCCATTTAAGTCTTGTTAAATAAATACTACACTTTTATTCTTCTGTTTTAAATATGATACATGCCTTAATGTGTATTTCTAAAGCCCCAAAATATGTTAAGATAATACTATATATGCAATATCATGATAAACATAAAGACTTAATAATCCTAAATTGTTTTATTTATCCAGAACTTAGACTGACAAGAAGGCTTGCAAGAAACCTTTTTTTTTTCTTCATATCTGATCTAACATTTTTGGGTAAGAATTTTAATTGCCAAGTCTGCTTGGCATTTGATGTTTCAACCTTTGAATTGGTGATTACTGCAAATGGTTTCTGTATAACAAATTTACTCGATTGAATGGCAATTTTGAAATTTCTTAAATTCTTTCAATAACTTTTATATATTCCTTGAGCGTGTTATTGCCAAAGCTTAACATTTTTATGTACAAAATGTATATCACAAAAGGTATGAATAACTTGACATGTATGTTGGCTACATTACAGAAAACTTTTTTCTGTATACTTGATATGTGTAGCACTTGCCTATGAATGTACAACTTGCACTTTCTACAAATAAAATCAAAACACTGCATCAATTTACAAACAGAATTAAAACTTTGATAGTTGCTCTTACAATACAACATTTACAATGAATTCCATTTCCAAGGTGGACTCTCAAAGATTGATAACACTGGTCAACAGTGAAATCATTACTGACTTGAAAAGGCCCTAATCTGTAGTATTTTGGTGTGCCGAACACGAATATAACCGTGAAAAATTTGTATTGGCTCTCGTTTTGAAGATATTCATATACCTCATTTTCTATGTTTCACTGTGTAAATTTCTCCAGTAGGAATGCAGCAACATCTGGAATAATGATGTAACATTGCATAATACCATCATGCTCACATCATCCACAGTTGATTGCATCATTTTCTGATGCAATGCAATACTAATGCCATGCGGCTGCTGAAGTAAGTTGACGTCAGCAGTGTACTATACATGTGTAGGCCTATTATACTAATGCCAGGCGGCTGCTGAAGCTGACGTAAGCAGTGTACTATATAAAGCCCAATCAGATAGGTTCAGCATTTAAAATATTTTAGACGTTGTGCGAGACAGTTCAAGCTACTGTTACATAAAACTTATTATTTTATCCATTTACGTACAATAAAGAACAGTAATGCCTCGAAAGTGTGTTAATACCGCGGACAATTTTTGCTATATTTGTGGGGAAGTGACATTTGCCAACCAGAAGAAAAGTATCAATTCTCAAGTGAAGAAGGCATATCATCTTTACTTCGGATGCAAGGTTGGTGACCAAGACAAGCCTTGGGCTCCGCATATATGCTGTGCTACATGTACAACACAGCTTTCACAGTGGTTGAATTGCAAAAGGTCATCAATGCCGTTTGCAGTCCCAATGGTGTGGAGAGAGCCAAGCAACCACCTAAATGACTGTTACTTCTGCTTGGTTCCTCCTCTTTCCGGCGGAATAACGAAGCGAAAGAAGTCGAGAATAGTCTACCCAAACATTCCGTCTGCATTGAGACCAGTTCCACATGGTGAGGGACTTCCTATTCCAGAACCTCCAGCAGAATATTCTCTTGATTCATCTGACGAAGACAAAGGTGAGTCGACCTGTTCTTCTCCTGGTCCATCAGCATGCAGTGATCCAGATTTTCACTGTGGTGCATCATCAACCCCACACAGAATAACACAGGAAGAACTAAATGACCTGATTCGTGATTTGGACTTATCAAAGAACAAGGCAGAATTGCTAGGATCAAGACTCCAACAATGGAATCTTCTAGAAGAAGATGTCACAATTACTGCATATCGAAAGCGCCACCAGCAATTGGAGCCTTTCTTCAGAAAGGAAAGTAATCTGATATTCTATTCCGATATTGAGGGCCTCATGAATGCTTTAAAAATCACTCATGACCCACAAGAATGGAGACTATTTGTGGACTCTTCGAAACTGAGTCTCAAGGCTGTGCTTTTGCACAATGGAAACATTCTTCCATCTATTCCAGTAGCGTATGCTGTCCACATGAAAGAGACATACGATAACTTAAGGCAGCTACTGAATTCCATTGAGTATAACAAGTACAGCTGGCACCTCTGTGGTGATTTGAAGGTAGTTGCCCTTTTAATGGGACTGCAGCAAGAATATACAAAATACATGTGTTTCTTATGCGAGTGGGATAGCCGAGCAAGGGAAATGCACTACATGAGGAAGGAATGGACTCACAGGCAGAATGTAGCCATTGGAGAGAAGAATATCCAACACCCAGCTCTGGTTGAGGCTCAGAAAATCTTGCTACCACCCCTTCACATCAAACTAGGTTTGATGAAGAACTTCGTGAAAGCCATTGACCGGACTTTGCCAGCATTCCGATACCTGCATGAAAAATTCCCTCGACTCAGCGAAGCAAAGATTAAAGAGGGAGTTTTTGTGGGTCCTCAGATTCGAGAGCTTTTCAAAGATGACCGGTTCAACAACTTGCTGGAAGGTGACGCGAAACAAGCATGGAATGCTTTTCGCCTAGTTTCTACAAACTTCCTCGGAAATGTTAGGGCAGAAAACTATAAGGAACTAGTAGAAGACATGTTGATGAAGTATAAGAAACTTGGCTGCAATATGTCTCTAAAGATTCACTTCCTTCATTCCCATTTGGATTTCTTTCCTAGCAACTGTGGTATTGTTAGTGATGAACACGGCGAACGTTTTCATCAAGATATCGCAACAATGGAACAAAGATACCAGAGAAAATGGTCCACTACAATGCTGGCTGACTACTGCTGGACACTCCTCAGAGATGCTCCCGAACAGCTGTACAAGAGACAGGCGAAGAAATCTAAGATGTAGTCAATGACTTGATTTTTTATAGGTAGGCTATTACAGTTGACCTTTTACTATTGGAATGCATTTCGTTATGTAAACATTAATTTCTTGCAGATTACAAAAAAACTAGAGCCAATTTTGCAATTTGACTGTCATATTCGTGTTCAGCACATAAAAATTGATAAGAATTGACTAATTTTATTTCAGTAACATGACTTTTGTAAAAATTTGTTGTCCAGTGTAATTGATGTACAATCATGATTGTTGTAAATGTTATTTCTTTGCAACCACTGTGAAAGAATTTTAAAATTGTAAGCCGTCCAAAAACAGACATGCATACATATGAAAATGATAAGGACTTTGTTTTAATTTACAATTGATACTCATCGAGTGGATTCTTTTCATTACCTGATTTCAATATGGGTACCTCACTATACTAAACAAATCTAAGCTGCAATCAGCCATTCCTATTTGATCCCAATGCGGGAGTCTCTGACTTCTAGAAATGCTCCCCAAAAGCTCTGAGCTGCCCATCTTAACATAAACTATCAGTTCTAGTTGCGATGGAACTCTCAGTGTTCATGTCAAAATAAAAACCATGTGCAGTTTTGATCCACGTGTATTTCACAGTGGAATTTGCTGATCGAAGATGAATAACATTTGAATAAGCGCATGTTCCTATTGTTTCTTAAAATATATTTTTTTTACATTTTAGAAATAGCATATTACAATTGGAATAATTTTTTCAGATTTTTCAAGATCTAATCCTTGATGAGGCTGTACTTGCATTGCCCAGGATTTACAAACGAAATGTTCTTGTCCTCAATGATAAAGTTGACTTGATGAGTGCCAACAGTGATGCTACCTATAGGCAGTTCATATCATGGCAACATGGAAGGCTGGGGTCGGGACAGATATATGTAATTCCTTCTTGCTGTTTCTGGCAGATACATGACAAATATCCAGATGGACAATACACTGGCTTCATCCCCTCTAGGCTTGCATGAACTTAAACAATTTCTTGCATGTATGAGTTTGTATATAAATGAATACAATTGATTTTATTCATTGCTTTCTTATAAATGCACATAATATTGCATCAAACAATAATGCTTTCAGATTTTTGTTAACACCAGTCTATTTCTGCCTATAAGCAATGTGGGCACGAAGATCATAAATAATCAATATAAAAAGTTTTCAGCAACTGCAGATACAATATTATACATTATTTTATTTTCAACTACTGATATTTCAGGATATTATATAAAATGTAACCTGCCTTAGCTGACACCTCCATATATCAGACACAGTTTCATATTTTACATAACTAAAATCGAGAGATCTCCTTCACCACACCAAAACTAGAGTTGATGGTGGTTCTTGAGGTGCCAGGTTTCTATAAATTCTCCTGGTATCATCTTCCTTTAGTTCTCTTCTCCTCTGCATACTCTGCTTTTCCTCAAGCTGACAGATGAGGGCTTTCTTTATAAGCTCCCTGATGTGGGGATGTTTTCTTTTCCTTGCAAGGGTAGACGGACCATCTGCTGCTTTTTTGTTGTAACATCAGTGCCTGTTTTAAAGAAAAAATTATTTTCTTAACATGTGCGACAAGCATCCCCATGCTAACCCATATTAACTTTTTACCCAATCTTAGAGCCTCATGATCAGTTCCCAAGAAGGAGTTGTTGAGGGGTTGTTTTTGTTCTTATTTGTTATATCCACAAAATACTATGTGAGACAGGATGCATGTTTGCCCATTCCTTCAGAAAGCAACATGTTGACAGCATCTACCCCAAACGTACTGAGGATATTCCATAAACCCCCATATATCCCTAATAAAGTGTGTCAGTCCCCAGGGAAAGTGCTATACATATCACTGGATCTAATTATGAGACTTGCATTGCTCAAATAAAAAAAAATATCCACTAGAATGATAACAATACTAATTACAAGATCTGTATGCATGAAAATATTAAGATTCCTTACCACAAATATACATGTGTGCCGATTGTTGCAAAATGTCTTGTATCTAATACCATGTTTTCATGACTTGTACATGTGAATAATACTCCATTGGTCTGATCTCCAGGCAGGGATCATAATGCACAATCAATATATAAAATTATTTCTAATGTCCTGTAGTGAAACAAGCTTACACTATCTCCCCTTCTTTGTTTCTCATTACACCTCAGCCACTATGGATGTTGTGATCCAAAGCAGCTAGTTAATTCCTAATCCTGTACACAGGAGGGATGTATGAAAATCTCTTGGCACTGTACATCATGATCTGCTGATGAAAAACTTCAAGCTCAACAGTGCTTCTGCAACTATCCAAAACATGTATCTTGTAAGATGTGTTATTTGTAATCTGCTAACAGATTAATACAATTATTAAATAATCATTACTGTTGTTAATTTGTGCATACATAAAATCTTTACTAAAGTGTTTATTGATAGAGTGTCATGGAATTATTTATACCTGACGTGTATGCATTATATCTGAAATTACCAAAGACTTGAGAAGGAGAGTCACTATACATGTATCATGTGCACACATCTTATGAATTCTAACTTATTCAGATCTTCAAATTGTAAATATATACAGTAATTGATTATTTAGTTGAGAATAAAAATATTTAAAGTGGTCTTCACATTTTTCTTTTCAATACCATGCAATTGTTGCAATCCTGAAATGACGTACCTGAAATTTAAGCAATACTCCACTGTTTAGGAACCTTTGGTCCAAGAGCACCTGTGCCAAGGTTTTCAGCACTTTGGCTTTCTTCTTGGGATCATCTTCATCAAGCCAAGGCTTTGTCAGTTCTTCAGTCTCCAGGTATGGTTCATGAAGACATTTATTAATGCCTTGGCCGTGTGAGAGGTTCTACTCATGTGTATTGATGATGTGATTTAGGACACTCCTCAAGATACTCTGAAAGAATGCCACAATCAATACCTTTAGCACCTAAAGCTGGTCTCTTTTGTCATGATGACCCCATATTGATAAGACAACTTGATTTATATCATAAAGCAAAAGCTACATTGTAGAACTGGCTAATATTTAGCGTAGCAGGATTCAAATTTTCCTCAGATCATTGTTCCTTCAATATTCCACACCACTCTGACATTTCAAATAAATTAATTTTAATAAACTACATACCTAGAAGATTTTGTGATGAATATATATGGATAAAAAATACATTAAAAGAAATAAGAAGATAAGGATTATGCACTGTAATTTTGATTTCATACAAAAGTATACAATAGCAAATGTTTACATATATGTTTCAAATAAAAGGACTGAAAACTCACAAAAAATTGTCCAAAGCTGCTAGCAGTCTTGCATGAAAACCAAAAGTGGTACATGTCTTGGGACCATTGTAATAAAGCCATATTATCCATTTGTTTGACAACCTTGAAAGGCAGGTAGATAAAATAAAGTTAAAAATGCATGAAGAGCAATCATCAAAATAGTAACAGCTTTTCAATTCCAAAAGTTTTATAAGAGTAAAGAGTGAAAACCAACAAGTCATTTAATTCCCAAGAATAAAAAATGAAATTTAAAAAGAATTTACAGTATTGTAAATTAAATCCCAAATAAGTTATAACACCAGTCCTAATGAATAAAGTTCTAATGAACTGCCAGTGGTTTCCAAAAACAAACTTCAACTGTTATCTCAGTATTTTGTTTTTGAATTAAATTTGTCTTATGTGCATTCATCATGAGCTAAGTGGATAGATGGGAAGAGGGTGTTAGCAAGAACTGCATGTGGGACATAGTATAAATGGGAAACAGCATAAAGAAAGCATATGAGGCATGTAGGCACAATTTCAATATACAATCACTGGTCCTCTAAGTACTGAGTGGGGAAAAAACAACAGCTGTGATTATTGGGTTAGTCAGCACAGTATACTGGAACTCTTTTGCATAACCAAAACAATGACAGTTCAAATTGTGCCTTTTTCCATGCATCAAGTGGCACAGTTGAAATACCCAACCCCACTTCTGAGAAAGCGAAATTCAAGGTTTTTTTTCGAACTCAAACTAAGAAAAGCATGAAGTAGGACCTCATCCTGCTGGCGTTATAATAATGTCCTTTATCGACATTGCATTTGTTACATCATTGTTTTCAGCAGAATGACAATAGTAAGACAACCCCCACCCCCACACAAAAAAAATCTGCAAGAATGTTGTCCTTTTTACCTTTCTGATTCAATAGCAAATACTTCAGATACTGAAGGTGTCTTCATTCTCTCAGTATGTTGCACAAATACTTGGCCAGGTGTTGATGTGAAGCATGAAAATGTACTGGCCATCGGTTCTGTATGCTTGGGTTCATCTTTTGCTATATTCTTTGTAACTTAAAATATGAATTAAATATTCATTTGTATTATAAGTTATGTTTTAAATCTGTTTCTTTGTGCACTGTGTTAAACACTTAGAACTGAAATACTTCATTTAAGGAAGAATACATAATAATGGATCTATAAAAAAATTCACATCAATAAAACTAACTTGACTGCAGCTCAAAACAACATCCTTTCCTATCATGACTATAAATCCTTTTGTAATTGTAGTCAATACAGTGCTTTATAACAGATTTACTAGTAGTTGAAAGATGTATAAAATCTTATTATTTGTTCCATCACGTTTACTTGATAAGGTTATTAAACTTTCATGCAAGTAATGTGCATGTCACATTAACCTAAGGGGGTGAGAGAGAGAGAGAGAGAGAGAGAGAGAGTGAGAGAGGGATATATATGATATAAATAATGATAACGCTTGTAAATGTCTCTAAGTTCCCTCGCCAAAGTTTTAAAAAAAACTGTCTCACGAAGATAATTGACAGGTTTACAAATTGACCTTTATGAGCACGCTGTTATAAAAAATAAATAATATACATGTATTCCACCCCAACATACAATACACACAATGCAGTCACCGATCAGCCGATCACATCTAGTTTGGGCATATTACAAAGCAAGTCCTTGTGCAAACGTTGTATTAATAAAACAGTGTGCTTTCAAATATACAGTAGGAACAACATATTGAAAAATGGAGAACACTTATACATAGACATCACAGTCACTTGATTCTGGGGAAACTAATGTGCATCACCATATAACACAGACATTGGCTTACCTGTCCAACAACAACTTCGCCATTTCCGTGTATGATGCCAGTCCTAACTCTTACATCAATGCTCTCCATCGAACAAACTGGTCCACAAGACGAATCCTTGATAAGTCTCGTTCGGTTTCTCAGACAGTTTTTCAATGTTTCTTCTCGGAAAGCGACAAGCGCGGGCGACCTTTACGTTTTTGACTCTCACGTGTGTCCGCCATTTTTGTTTATAGTAGATATTTAAATTACAGCCACGTGACTCATAACCCGCCCACTGGAAGAAGATGACGTATACATTTTTGTGGTCACGTGAGGCTTCCGTAACAGTTCGTGACCTACAAGTTTCAATTAAAGCGGGCCACCATACAAATTAATTTTCACTCATTTATTTATCAATTGCCCAATTTGATCTTCTCAAACTCTAGGTTATTTTGAATTATTTCAGCTTATAAGTCGACACATTTCACTAGTTACATGATTTGTAACATTCACAAAATTACAGACACTCTGCACTATTGTGCCTTTAAGTTGATTATTTTACAATTTAAATTACTAATTTAGGTTCATAATTTTAAAAATGCCATACTGGGCCTCTCATTTCATTTCGATGCTAGTTTTGTTTAATTAAATCAATTACTTTCTAATCTATTTTTCATTTTTCCGCAGAGCGTGCACATGTATTTTCTGGATGCAATTCGACTTAGGAATGGAATTTAGGCAATAGAAGTTCTAACCTTGACGGATTCGATGTTCGCATTAAAAATCCAACTGGAAAAGTAATCATTGCAACTCAGAACGATCAGTGTACGAGTCTAGATAAGTTAATAGTGAGTTGTATGATTTCGAGAAGAAATGACGACTTGATTATTTTGTTAACTTCAGTCAATACCACAACCAATGACCATGGAAATTATACTGCGTGGATCAAAGAAAATCTACACATTGAACATATGACCAAGATTTGATGATCATGGGTAGGTATGTGAGGAAAGAATCATGTCAACTTTTGCACATATCCCCACCCACCCCCCAAAATATAAATAAATAAATGCCAGATATAACAGTATTACGAGAAATACATCTCGGAAGACACTGTATGTAATGGAACAAAAATAACGTTAGAGCTTAATTTCTCGCAAAAATAAAAACTCTGCTATCAAGGTTATGTTCTTGCTACTAGTTTCTATTTATATGATAAAGCTAAAGAAATGAGTCAGATATACGGATCCTTTAACATATCAACTGTTATATGATTGATTCATAACTGTCAGTTTTCATTGGAACATGGTACGTAACTCACAGGCATAATGCCATTTTAGCACCATAAACAGTTAAAGAAATGCTCCATCAAGTGAAACAAATATTCGAGGAAAAAACACTAAGATACATATATAAATTATTTCATATAATATTAACGACAGGAGTTATAATAACTATAATAATACAAGCAGGTATTGAATAAAATAATTCAGAATGTTTTATGCACATAATGTGAAAACTGTGATAATGAGCACAAAATATACAAAAGGATGGTTATCGAAAAATGTATATACCTGGTTAATTTGATTACTTCCTACATGTGAATTCAAATGATATGAACACATATATTCTCCTCATTACCTAAGTTCAAAAGAAGGGAACAAATGTATTGTTCTACAGGCAGTTACGATCGCTTAACGGTGAATTATATTACTGTCAGTTTTTGATGGAAAATCGTACATTACTGTAACCACCCCAAGATATAAATGTAATTAAAATAATTTTTTAAAAATGATATAGGCACAAGTGAGATCTTTGTAGTCGTTAATAAGGAAGAGCTAGCGAGATGCATTTGCTATAAAGAAGAATATGTGCCCTTTTTGAAAGAAATGTATAACTCTAATTAAGGATTTGTTTACAACTGCTGCAAGCTTAATGATCGAAGATCCAGGACGGTATTTTAACTACAGTTATATTATGCATTATAAAACACTATCTGTCTATCTATCTATCTATCTATCTATCTATCTATCTATCTATCTGACCATGATTGATATGTATCGCTGATCCAATCACTCACAAAGTGAGTGATCAGGTAATAATTTACTCATCGAACAATATCAGTCATGATCATTTAATCATTATAAATCCATTTGTATTCCTTTCGTTAGTCATATCAGAGGATTTCATGAACAAAAGCACTAACTTTTTGGCAGCTTGTAGTTTGCTTTCATTAGCCCCCTCACTGCACCAGATTACGTAGCCATATCCTCTCTACCTAATGAAGTCTGACTCCACAGTAATAGTGGTATAATTTCAGAGCGGGTCGTACCATGGATCTACATAACTTAGAATGATCATTTCTTTAAACAAAGATTGTGTAGCTGCTTAATTCGGGTTATTCCTTTTTTTCAACATCACGCTTGGTATGTGTTGTTTTAGCATTCGTTCCTTTTGCCTTCTACGCATTACGATATATCAATACAAAATCATATCCCATTTTTATTGAGCTCGGTTGCTCGTATATGACCCGGATCTTTAATAACCGTTGGCGGAACATATCGTCGAAGCAAAATACAATAATTTTGAAGTCTGGATTGTAAATCATGCCATATACTTTCTTTTAGCAAAAGGGGTGAGTATAGAAGTTCCGTAAGTTTTGTGCAGTTGCATTGTTTTGACTTCAAATGTGAGGGTTGTAAAGTCGGAGTGGGTGGGTGGAGCTTATTGATGTTATTAATGTAGTATATGGCGTTGGTATAGATAATAAATAACAAATACTGGGTTCACTTGCCTCAACATAGTGCTTTTTTTGAAAAGGATGTTCATACGGCATATGTGGTTTTTCAGATTCGATACATCAGCTGAATCTATCAAATTAACTATGCAAATACAGTTTGTTAGTGATGTCATATAGAAGCAGGGATTTTCATTATAGTACTTTCCTAGTTAAAATACTGATTTAAGTACTGCTTCTCGGCAAGAATTGCCAAATTCAGCAATGGCATTGAAAATTTCAGTAGCACATTCCGAGCTGTATCTGGTAAGTATTTAAAATGATGATAGTGAATAGTGAATCACTTCCTGCAAACTTTCCATACGTTTGATCAATAAAGTGTGTAACACTCTGAGAATAAAAGGTTTATGTTCATTTTCAGCTTTAGTGGAATAGAAATTTAGATGCACTTTTTCTTTCAGGTGTACATTCTACTGTACTGAAACATCCTCCGTTTGTTTGTATTCCCTACCGAGTTTTAAAACAAAAACATCAAGGATATGAACAATGCACACAACTCAGAAATTTTGTTCATCCATTTTGTACTTTCTAAGCTGATTGTCACGAGGATGTCGCTAACACTGTAGGCACATTTGCTGTTTCAAATCATATGAAAACTCTCGACATAAACAATCCGACAATTTCAGTATATATAAAAAAATGATACGTCTGCGTCAAATATTTGCGATCTTTTGTTTGAATATCTCTAAACAAAATTGAATAAATAAAAATAATAAATTCTTTTATACACGTGTTCAAAGAGATGCAGTTCCTAAATTTACGTAAAACATATACTCTACCATGCAAATATCTCGACTTGTTGCTAAATAAAATTCCATTTGATACAAAAGCGAACATGTTGACAGTTTACTCAGATGACTATTAGGATATAAATTACACACTAATGAATTAAATGTACAGTTTTAAAAATTTTAAAAAAGTATGGCTTTAAAATGGGAGAGTTTGCGAATACTATATAATATTTTTAACTCAGCCTGCATCAAACTGCAACATATTTTGTACCTTCCAGATAGACCACAAATAATAGAAATTGGGAAGCCGTTTCTCCACAAATTCTTTGAAGTAATGTGTACCACATCCTATGTATCTGACTCTTTAACATACTACTGGGAGATAAACGGCACGTATATGACTCAAAAAGTCATTCACATGCAAATACTTCTAGACTGACATTCACAAATTTAACAATGATGGACAGCTTTAGCAAGTTATTATGTCAAGCAAGAATACAGATGTGTAGTATTGTGGGATGTTACTCGTGTTCGCAAGAGAGCGAATCTTATAGAGTTCTACCTTTGTGTAAGTACTATCTAGCATCTTTACTTATCCTTCTTAATCCACATTTCAAACGTATTACCTATATGATGACTTAATTCCAGGGACAGAGTAATAACCAAATACGGACGAACAGTTGTGCAATCAGGTAGCTAGACTGAATCCAAACACACACACACACACACACACACACACACACACACACACACACACACACACACACACAGAGAGAGAGAGAGATAAAGATTAAGCGATTATTAGATATGGAATCCGAATGCAATGAATTATTAAGTAAAAAACTACTAAAAGTGCATTATTTCTCTAATGTTAAACGCACTATTGTACGCAGAGTAAAATGCTATTTTACATTATGGATAGGGCAGTGTATGGCATTTTGGTCTATAAAACAAATATATATATATTAATATAAATGTGTCATTCGAAAAATACAATTTTTTAGTTAATAATTCGTGTTTTATCTATGATCATTGCTCAGTGCGTACAAAGAAATAAAGTTCAAAACATTTTAAGCATTTTAAAGTGGTACATAAATTGCGTTTGAAATAAATGTAAGATAAATTAATTCACTAAATCTACATCTGTTATTGTTATCGTTATTAGATTAGTAACTTTCACTTCAATTTATATACTAGTATGCCACCGACGATAACAATCAACTATTTATTGGTACCAGATATATATATTGTGTTATATTCGTTAATAAACACACGTTACAAACACGTAAGAACACCACATGACATGAGAAATGGCATAGTCACATTATAAAGAGGCAACAATATCATCCCGCTTGCATCCAAGTGTCCTTTAAAGTATATAGCACATTTTGTGGTCTTATCAAATACAATGTTTTTTATTTAGGTTATTTGATAAAAAGAATTTTATATTTTCTTATTGTATTTAAATCCTCGTAAATTAGATTTAAATTATAAGTAATATAAAATCACTATATTGTTCAACCTCTTAATTTATTTTCAAATGGACCCAACAATGTATCCTTGACTGATGAACGAAGAGATGTTTATCTTAAAGAGGATGAAAGTTTCAGAGTAAATTGTTCGGTAAATTGCTACCCGGATTGTACCTTTCAATGGGAGAGTATTACATTAATGTCGAAATAAACAGTTGCAATAAACAGTTTCAACGCAAGAATTACAAAACAAGCAGAAATGGGCGTGACATCGAAATCGTATCCCATTTTCCTGCACCCTGCGAAAGGTAATTACAGTGGGTCCATATTTTTCACAATGATACAATTGGCTAAAATATTTATAAGGTCAAACGACATAAGAACAGATTTTAGTAAATTTAAATTGTAATATGTTGGGTAGCACACAATAACATTTTTTGTGTTAATCAGTTAGTCAGAACGCTCCAATTCACATACGCACTAACCTCCGTCACATAAAAGTCAAATCTATGAAGATGTATAAACGTTCCTGCTTTTCAGAAAATGGTATAACCCTATCAGTAAACCTATTTCAGTGGTAAGCTTGTTCTGCAGATATATCCTTCAGAGCTACAACAAAACCCGTCTCAAAATATACAAACTCCCCGATGTTTACAAGTTACAATTATGGACACATCGAAACATTTCTAAAGTAACGCACTAACAAAAGTGTTGGATGGAATACTTTTAAGAGTATGTCAATGTGAACATAATGGGGCATTAATCCAAATTAAACACTGATTGTTGTTATAAGCTATGTATACTAGTATAGTTTAAGCACAATCAATTCAATCACGATCGTTGAATTAGCTGCACTTTAAATGTTATTATGGCATTGCAGACGAAAATTAGTAATCGCTACATACTTTTCAGATGGTGGCCAGGTACTAAAATGGGCCAAGAAATGTGGACATCAGGTCTGTCACGCGCAACTTTTATTTTGCTATATCATGTCGAGTGTCAAATTATTGAAATATTGACAGACATCAGTATCTTTTACTAAATCATCATCAAGAGTCGAACGATTTTGAACAACATTACATACGAGATAAATGCTTATTTGAATAGGTCTGTGCCTACTCCAAAACTCTATCATCTCTTTTCTAATGGCCCTACAAACAATCTTTTCTCTTGAATTTTATTTGAAAGCTTCTTCAATAAAGTCAAATTATTTCAAAACACGCGTAGTGATTTTGCACGTTCAAAAAAATATGAAAAAGGGATAATACTTGTAGCAAATCACAGACAAGCAACACTTTGCATATCATGGTATCTAGGATCAAACGTGGGGAATCATGAGTGCACTCTGTGCGCATTTAGGACTTTCTACATATAATCATATTGTAACCATATTTGAATAGACTCATATTTCGGTATAATGCAAAACAATTTTCATATCTGTTTCTTGTACGTATGCAAACGTATGGTCACCTTTGTTCCTAATTGTTTAATTTTCCACAGTCTTGGTAATTCCTTTCAGGAATTTTGTCAACGTGGATGCCTATTTGTATATCGATAGAGGTACTGGAAGAAAGGCGCTTCATTTTATAGAAGTTCACAAACTAACAAGCTAACGTACCTCACGTGACGTCTGCCATGCCTAATATTTCTAAATTGATTGTTTAATGTCTTTTTGTGCCTTTCTGATTGAAGTCAAGTAATGAAAAGCCCTTTTACTGATCGGTTTTGATACTTGTCTTGCAATGCATACCATTTTCCACATACAAGTCAATACTAAGAGCTTCCGCAATATACATAATTATCGATGTTCACGTTATTTTTTTTATAGAGGAACTGCCCAATCTCCGACTATGCCAGAGTGAATAAACTTGGAGAATACCTGCAGGAAGACGACACTAACGGTGACCTGGAAACTTCCAATATGACTATGTTTTTTTTGCCTCATCCGTAAATATATATATATATATATATATATATATATATATATATATATATATATATATATATATATATATATATATCGAGAGAGAGTAGCAATCATTCATAATGGTCTTGGATGACGCACTAAATCTGTTTCACGAAATATGTATATCAGTATATGCTGAAAAATGGTGTGGACAGCATTTTTTATGCATTAGCATTTGTTTTATTATACATTACACGATCGCGAAAGACTCCGGGAAAACGTAATATATGAATACTGATGTCGTTTCATTGTTTAGACATAAAAATGTCTGGATATCTCTCTTCCTATTATTCATTGTTAACTTTCCTTGAGGACGTTGCATTGCTGTCCATTGTATCGTTTTGCTTTTCATTTCAGTTTCAAATAATCTCTTTGTCTTAACAAGTTAGGTGCATTGCACCATTCATATTTGATGTGTGTTATCTACTGTATAAAGATTTATCGACTTATATGTGCACTACATTCACATCCTTTGGCTTGAATGCATTTTTGACCATGACTCCTTTGGAAACTAAAGTATACAGTAAACAAATTATTAAATTAAACAGAAAGAGAATATACAAGAAACTTCCATTTGATCATTAGGATGAAATCTCGAGAGGTCCCATAAAGATCTATGTCATATCAGTATAGAGTACAATTTTCATACCTGAATCCTATGTAATGAAGCATCCTGTATAGACTAATTTTAGGTTCTATAAATAAATGCACACCAATTGTACATAAACCTATTCCTTTCTTCCACTAGATTTATATATTATTGAAAATCAAAACTTTGTCTATGACATATTCAGTAAACGTTGACAGAGAATAGATAAATTGATACATTTGAATGAAATATGTAGGTACGGTTTGACAATTACGGAACTACAAATATTAATATTTTTTTCCCGGTTCAATATTCACAATGAACTTTATAAGATGATAGGCTGTTTCTTCGAATGAATTTACTCTGACATTTATTTCATGTGCAAATTAATATTCCTAATATTCCCTACTCGCTGCCAAATTATATATATATATATATATATATATATATATATATATATATATATATATATATATATATATATATATATATATATATATATATATATATATATATATATATATATATATATATATATATATATATATATATATATATATATATGTATTATTTTCTTCTTTTCTTTCTTTAGGCATAGTTATGTTTTTTCACCAAAGTTCTTTTTGTATTGTTTGTTCTATTTATTCTGTCAGTGTTCTAATTTAATTAAACAGCGTAGTAGAACTTTACTTACATTTGCGTTTAAAGATAATTTTGTATTGTCTAAATGTTACTATTTTTGTCGGTTTTGCTGGTATAAAATCCTGATTCTGTCAAGATGGATGTGTCGTCTATATATCTTCAGCCATTTAAAACTATGTTAATTATCCAAAGACAAGTTAACACGTGACAAGGTATATTTCAATAAGCCAACATGGCAGAATCTTACAATTTAACTTTTATTTTAAATGTTTTGCTGAATGCATTTATTGCTTTAAATCGTACAAGTTATTTTAGGTTTGTAAAACACAGCTATGAGCATGATTCTCTCAAAAACAGCTATATCACACACGTAGACAGGAAATGCTCTTTTAGATCTGACATGCTCTCACATCTCTGATTCTACTGTATCGTTGCAGACTAATTGTTTAAAAGTAGTGGACCTTAGAATATGTTTTAAATTGAGTCATACACATATATGTGCGTTTATCTACACCTAGTATGTAATGTATTCCTTTTCCATTCGGATCTGTTTTAACCATGTTGCAATCAGGATTGATACGCTTACCTTTAAAGAATTTAATTTACAACATGTATATTTTGTAAAATATCTCATGATATCATTTTTTATGTTTGAAGCGATGAGTTCGACAATTGTTGTTTTCTTTTTGTCTTCTTGCATCTTTCTTTTTAAAACACATAGCTTCGACCATCCTTTTATCTCGATGGCTCACATGTATTGTTATTTATGACGAAACATTTGTTATTGTCAAGGAATTAGTAATCGCTGGGTTTGATATAATGTTCATTTACTGCATATTGCTTTGGATGCATATCACGAACTGAATCGAACGTATTAAACATATACGGGCAACAGAGCAAAATTAAACTGTCAAGTATCCTTAACATACATTATACTCACCTTTAATATAAAGATCTGAGCACCACCGAGGCTTATCCTATAGACTTTATCTTACTTTTTCCGTCGATTAGTAGCTTAAATACAAACGAGTTTGTTAAACAAATCTTTAGCGCGTACATAGTAAAGGAAAGTGAGATTTTCATTGGTTAGAATGTTACGCCGTAATCACTTTGAGTTGGGATTATTTATTTCTAACACGCCGCTCTACAATTTCGTATATTGCATGAAATATGGGTTATAGAGTATACAGTCTGGCCTTTCTTCAAATGTGTACCTTTAACAAATACGACTTTTACAAAAAAATCAAATTCCAAGGTTTCTCAATGTTTCTACGGGCTGTCTAAAAAAGACCTTGAATATCTTGGGTATTGTTAAAAGCACTTTTAATTCTCGTTATTTTAGTGCATGATTGATGCATGTAACATGAATTATTCGGTATACAGCTTGGCCTTACATCCGATATGGACCTATATGAAACTGCTAGTTCCAATTCTTAATTTTCACTTAATAGTGTACATTAGACTAATTCAGGCTGATAATTTTAGAACATGGGAGCAGTCATGTTATCTGTGTGATTAGATCATGTTCAAATACCATAAGTACAATATCCAAAGATTTTCGACTATGGTACATTTAAGTAACAGAAATATGCCAACCGTATCTCCATTGTGCATGATGCAAATATCAGCATGTTTATCTCAAAAATGTCATTCTGTCAGAGGATTATAACATCTGAAGAACGCCTCAATAAAGACATCATATGTATTATTATTATATGAATTAATTTTGTTTGTATAGCTGAAATATTTAAGTCGCAGGCATCAAACCAGTCCTATTGAATAATTCGCATGTTTTCCCCACAGAAGAGTATTTCTTATTAACAAAGTCCTATACAAGCCTACCCTTTCTTATGATAAAGAGTGAGATATTTTAAAACAAACATTGCATTTTCTAAGCATAGCAACCAATGTTATTCTGAAAGCGAGGCACATGAAACTTGTTAGAAATATTCCTGATATGTCATTAATAAATTTTACTCTTTGAAAAGGGTGTAACAAATCAGGTTCATGGAGGTGAAATATCAAAGTGTAAAATGTTTGCTTATTTTTCTAAGATTATAATATAAAAAAAGAGTTAATTTGCTTTGTCTTCATTTATTTTAAATTTCATTTTTTTATAAACGAAAAGAAACACATTCACTGTTTATTTCTTCCATTTTTTGCAACAGTGTTTAATTTAAATTGACTTCACTCCTGTGTTCTATGATTTCAAATTTCCTCATAAAGAAGGTCATTGTATGCATACTATTGTCACATGGTAAACTGAGTATGCAAGAGCAAAATAAGCATTGTTAGCTTTATTTCATGAATAATGTCAATGTCAATGTATCAGTTTGCTGAGAACATTACACACGAGTATATGAAACTTGACACAATTATTTCCGAGATGCCAATAGTAAATGTTACAGTTTGAACAATAGTGGAACAATGGGGTTCATGAGGTCAAAGATCAATACTTGAAACGTTTGCTTATTGTTCTAACACTATAATATGATAAAAAAGGAATCTGCTTTGTAATCATTTATTTTTAAATTATTTTACAATTTAAATAAAAGAAACATTTTCGCTGTACATTTCTCTCATTTAATGCAACAATTTTAAATTTAAATTGAATTAAACCCTTTGTTCTAAGACTTATAATTTCCCCATCATTAAGATCGTTACACGCACAATATGATTCAAGGCATATTGTTTAAACAAGAGCAAAATAAATATAATTAGTTTATTTAAATGCAAAACATAAATAATTATATATCGTTATGTTGAAAACATCGTACACGACGATATAAAGATAAGAAAAATGATTGCATCATTTTTGAACTTTGTTTTCAGACGGCGTTCTAAAGATTTGTATTTTGCATATTGTTAGTGTTTTAAAGACAAATAAGTTTTTCTCGCCGGTTGTACTAGCTATTTAAAAAGACATCACTAAAAGCCCTTTTAGTTCTACTTATTACGATCGATATTTGCAATGTGTGTTATAGCGTATACACCTTTTCCTTTTTTGAGATGTGCGCCTATAAAAAACCTGCTAGATCCATTTGGTCAATTTCAGTGATAAATTCATTTATTGCACTCACAGATTTGGTTTTGGTTAGCCTGGCAAAATTATTTTCTCTACTATTTTAATAACCGCTAAAGATAGTGTATATTATACAAATTCATGTTTGTATTTGTTTTGTTCATGGGAGCATTTATTTGGTTTAGTGTGTGCTTAGATCATGTACAATTTCCTCAAGTACAATATTCCAAGAAATTTCAGTTACAGTACACGAAAAGCAACATTGGGGTATACCAACATTCTCTCCACTGTGCATGTTATAAATGTAAACATCTTCACCTTACACTTGTCACTCTCTCAGACGTCCACAATATCTGAATAGCATCACCTAAACTATTTAAACTTCATTTCTAAAAATACTTCTATAAATCGAGTCAAGTGCGAAGCACAACGTTAACACTGCAAGTAAAGGCAAACGCGATTAAAGCTATGAATGAAAAGAACATTCTGACATTTTAGGAAGCAATTGAAGACACTGAATCTGATAAACTAAAGCAACACATTTTTCTGATATTTTCTGAAGCAAACCATTCTCCTTTGTCGAAATGTCGTGAAACAAAAGCTAGAAAAACATTTTAGGAGGTCAACATCAGAGGCCTGCGGTTTTTTAGAATCAAACAGCTATATCAGAAATAGGTCAGACTCTGGAAACCTTTCACTCAATGTACCTTATCGGATCGATTTTCTGCACATGATATTGAAAACCTTTATCCAGCCATATTTGACGACTTGTTTGAAGAGGAAGAAGTATCACAAACTTGGTTATCAAGCAGGTTTAATGAGCAAACACCAATTCATTTCACAATTGAACCGCGGGATGACTGCAAACCAGACCGCATTTAATCAATTAAAGATGACATCTTTAAGATATCTCTGAGCAGCAATTCTCAAAATTCACAAAGAAAAACAATCAGTGGAATGAGACACTTTCACAGACAGATTCGTTCATTGATTTATTCATTAAATTATCATTAAAAATTTAATTAAAATGATAATAAATAAACAGTATGTTGGGCTGTTAATTATTTAAGTCTAAATAATGTTGCTTGAAACTTAATTTGTTTTTGTTGTTCAAGGGTTTAACGCCATATTTCAGCACAAGATAGGCTATACATTGCGGCCAGTATAATTGGTGGTGGAAGAACCCTGGAAAACCCAGGGAAGAACCACCGACCCACGAGAAGTTACTGGCAGGCTTTCCCACTTACACACGCTAGCTGAGCCTTGGACTCGAAACCACGCAGACAGAGGAGAAACGTCAGTGATCCGGAACGGTGAGCGCTTTAGACCACTCGGCCACCCAGGGCACCTTAATTTGTTTTTGATTATTATTTTGATATAGCATATATTATGAGAAAGGCAATATGTTGTATGTTTGTAGGTACAAAAGGAAGAAAACGTTTCATTTATAAATCTTTAATGCCATTTGATATAAAAATGGGACAACTTACACTGAAGAGACTAAAATTTAGTTTATTTTAAAAGTAATATTTGTTACCGTATACAAAATTAACAAATCCTGTATATAAATATCTTGCATGGAAAGGAAATATGCATGAATGATTTTGCACACAAACCTAAATATTTAAAATATTTTGAAAAATGTTTAATAACACGCTGAAAAACATACGAATTTATTCAGCATGGTGCATATAACAAAAGATGGAGTTAGATATATAGTCAGTTGAGTATGCAGATTTGGCTCAAAAGCTAGCCATATTTTATGCTGAAGCAGCACTCAAGGTCACTGTAGCAAGAATGAGGATGATCCCTGAAGCCCAAGTTTAATAATATCACAAGAACTCTATAGAAATGTCAGGGCTGCTATTAATCGCTACATTCAAGTTGGATGTGGTCGTTCAATCAATATTTTTACAGATCCCGAGAATTTTAAAGAAAGCAAATGACATGTTCAGTGGGAATTTAAAGATGAACAAAAAAAAAGGCTTATCATGATAAACTCAACATAAACATACAATTCCTCAATCAGACATGAATGTAATAAATAGATACACGATAAAAGATCACCCTACCACACTGAAATACAGGGTTTGGTTATACCTCTATATCCACTATACCACGTGAAATTTAGACCTAACGCCTACGAGTCTTGTATTCAGGTTTGAGGAAACAGGCCGAATATATTATTTTAACCTATCACACTATGCAACAAATGATTAGGGAGATAACGAGGAAAGCACAACCAAGAGAATGCATGCAAATGGTAGTCAGGACTGCCAGGTCAAATCAGCCAAATTCTACATCACACGCATTAATCAAACACCTGAATCGCTCGTTTGCTACAGCAATACAACAATGCTTTGGAAAATCACCAACTGTGCCAATATATGGTGCACCACTAGAGACAATGTACGAGTTTTATACCAGACACATGCAAAAATGCTAAGTTATACAGGCCATTCTCTTCATGCCACATCTTTGAATGATACGATAGACGCCAATCGTCATGGTAGTCACATTATTTATATTTCTGACCACTTTAGTAAGATTTCAATGAAACCTTACACATGGCCAAGTTATAATTATAAATAACAAATGAGTAACATTCTGTCCAGTATATGTTAAAATGGGGCATAGTCTGCCACAGATTTCTGCAATACTGCCAAACACGTCTATAAATGTTCAAATGACCCCAACATACCCAAACTACTCAAGTAAATATATCTGCATCTGTGCAAAATTCACTACAAGCACTCTCATAAAATACAATGAACGTTGTGACACACGCCATCCGCATTTCAGTAACTGCACCTTCCAGTTTAATTCCAACTAGAACATACATTTGCCCGAACAAGTTAAGGTAATACATGTTCTTCAAGTTAACTGCTCCATGTCAGCTATCCATGTCAGAAGAATGATTTAAAAACACAATGTGTCACCTTTGGTTTTTGTTACAGTTCAATCGCAATTTCCAACAAATAATTGTAGGTAGATTAAGAAAATGCATAACACATAGTTAAATACATGTACAAATACTAAAATAGGTACATGAACATTTCACACAGTTTTTCTCTTTATAGCATATATCATTGCCCTGTTGTAATTTGTATATTTAGAAAAGTGTGTTGACCATAGACACAAAATTAAAAAATAAAATAGGCAGGCTGGCTGTTTTGAAGCCCATTGCAAAATACTTAACTTGTTAAACCAAGAGCTTTCCACGTCAACCATCATTTTATATTTACATCTGATTTTCGGTGTGTCTGTATATTTCTTTATTTATTAAAGTTGTGGAATAGGATTATTTTTGACGTATATTTTAATCGGATATCATTATTCGAATAATTAACTCTTACTGCTTTAAAACTGGAGATCGCCAATTTAATGTACCGCTTATCACGTAATCGTTGGTTATGTTATGAAAAGAACACCATTTGAAAATACAGGATCAAGTGATGGCGACGTTAGGATAATTATCTAATCTGTGATATTTCGGCACAGTAGGGTATGGAAATGTTTTTTTAAAAATTTACATTTGTGTAATTTATTAAATGATAAATGTGATGTCATTTAATGTTTTCTTTTCAGACAATTAATCTAAAGCTAAAGTTCTGCCACCCTCTCAAACACACAGTAAGATGTATGTATGTATGTATGTATGTATGTATGTGTGTGTGTATGTATGCATGCATGCATGCATGCATGTATGTATGTATGTATGTATGTATGTATGTATGTATGTATGTATGTATGTATGTATATATGTATTTATGTATGCATGCATGCATATGTATGTATGTAAGTATGTATGTATTTGTGTGTGTGTGTGTGTGTGTGTGTGTTTGTGTGTGTGTGTGTGTGTGTGTGTGTGTGTGTGTAAAGCTATTGGTTCCATTCCCAATTCAAATTATTTAAGTAACGATTTCAACTGTCTTCACAACCAAAACATTTCTGAGAACGTCGAGAAATTATATAGTCGAGCTGATTGCCTGTCTGTGGATTCACAGATCTAACACGGTGTGGATCTTTATTGTCCCTCCCTTCGTTCTGCCATTCCCACAGTTCTCGTTCAGCATGATAGCTTCAAGAGTTTCCAAATAATTATTGTGTTGATTGCCGTTGCGGTGATTGAAGACACACTTCTTACAGGATTAGCAAAGATCATTCGAATTTTTTCAGAATGTTCATCCGGTCGCCGTTGTTTGGTTTCGCTGGCACTTTAACGAATGAAATCTGAACATAAACCCGATGTACTATTGCGCGAAGAATAAACGTGGATATGCGCCAATAGTTCTGCTGAGATACATGATCGACGCGATAATAATGTTATTGCTGACGGTGAGTGAGGCAATAATCATCTATAGATGTCAAACAGAGGTTTGGCTGCGGCGTGGTGGACGGCAAGTATGTATCATTCGCCAAGGACATATTTAGAAAAATCATTGGCAAATTTATACACGGAGACTCATCGGGTAATCGATGATGTTTAGCGCGATTAGATATCGATGAGGCAGAACTCAACTTTACAATTGCCGATACGCGCGCATGGTTATAATTGTGGATAGACAGCTTGTAGTACTATTGTCAGCTGCTATGACGGCAATTCACTGTAGTTAACGCATTTAAGATTTTCAATGCTCGCTTATGTTCGATAAACCTGCTATCCATGATCAACCGATTTCCCGTGGACGCTGTCAGAATCGCCATGTATTCATTTCATATCAGCAAGTCAAGCTTAACGCTGTCCATAAATGGTCGGCGGACAATCTGCCTGAGAGACTATGTGCCATAGGGACACTAGCAAAAAAATAAACGAAATGAAACTTGTTTATTCTGAGTCCACGGATCACGAACCCGTTCTCGAGTATCACCGCAACCATCCGAGGAACCATCGGTGCATGGTCCTGTATCGAGGCATAAATTGGTTTATCTTACTGGCGCTGGCGGTTCTGGTAAAACCACACGTGCCTTAAATTTATTTATGTAAGGGCTTCGACGTTGAAGTCCTAACCCCAACGCATTGACTTGCCATGTAGATGATACCTCTTCTTCTTCCTGTCCATAACTCCTCTCTTCTTCTTCTTCTTCTTCTTCTTCTTCTTCTTCTTCTTCTTCTTCTTCTTCTTCTTCTTCTTTTTCTTGCCTCAGTTGTTTCTTAGGGCAATCTGAAGACCAATGTCCTTTTCCTTGACAATGATAACTGGTATCTTGACTTTTGTTTCTTCTAGCCTCTGTTTTGCTTTTATGACGGTTGGGACACTCTGAAGACCGATGTCCATTCTTATATATATAGCAAGTATCTTGACTTTTATCTTGAAAGGAGTGTGAGTAGTCCGTTCGCTTGTTTGAAAAAAATTTCCTAATGATCCCTCGCAAAGTTCTGATCAAAAGTTTGATTTGGGTAGCCTATTCCACCGCTATGCTCAGATTGAGAGTGAAATGAATAGTGAAAGGGTAAGACACATCCCCTTTATTTACACTGGGCTGTCATGGATATAAAGTTTAACAAGTAGTCATTTGACTTGTTGCACTCAAGATGAAACGATCACATCCATTCGTGAAGAAAGGAGAAGAAAGTAAGAGGCAGAAACGTGATCTATCGCCTCGTACCAGGGCAGAAGTATTGGCACAAATTCATGCCAGTGATTTTGAAGAGGACATGAGTGAACCAGAATCCAAACCCTCTAAACAAAGTTCAATACCCTTAGTCAACCCTGAAAAATATTATTCCATTCGAGAGACGGAAAAGAGTCTCTCTAGAAAATTTAGAACCACGGCTTACAAATACACGGTGAAGTTTAAAGATTTCAAGTCCGAAGTACCGTTATAGAAAGCAGAAGGGTTCATCACCGAGATGTGGGATTCTTTGCTCACCACACTCAAGCGACAATATCAACCCAAAGAAGACGATCGCTTGAGACTTTCCATACAACACGACGGCTTGAAATCCCCTGTTTGGATCGAAATTAGCAGCTCCGCAGGCAGAATTGACATCTTCCAAAGTCATAGATAATAATCAACATTACAACAATCCAATGACCAGTTTCACATCACCGATGGTAACGCGACACTGTCCATGACCTACGTCTCTCCTCCTCAAGGGAGTGGACGCAAAACGGCCTTATTGGTGGACGACCTTCGCAACATCAAGCGTAGCCTCGTCCGAATTAACATCTTCTTATTATGGCATTTCGTACATGTTTGTTGTGTATTTCGCTTGCAGCAGAGAAAACCTTCATCTATAGACTGTACTGCAGAAACACCAAAAAAATATCAATACTATTTGAAACACGTATCAAAAATTATTTGTTATTTCTTAATATGCATTCACTGTGCTTTTTTGGTGCACAGAAAATCAAAATCATTTCAATACACTGTCATCAAGGCAGTGTTTATCCATCTGTTAATATTTGTTAGTCTGGCCTATAACTTTGCAACTGTTGGATACATTTTCACGGAACTTTGCTCGTGTATATATCTTGACCAGTCAAACACTGTGTCATGTACAATAGTCAGGCATATCCAGACCTGTAAGTCAACATCAAGGGAAAATGTAAATCTGTAACTTATATCTTTGTCCAGATTTCAACGTTTGCACACCTGCTAACTCAAATGATTTTATCGTAAGGTTTACTGAAAATACTCCGAAATTATGGACTCATGGAACAATAGCCAAAACTTTGAAAATACTATTGTTGCAGTAAAATCCAAATATTGGCATGTCTAGGTTTGGTCCAGAGCACACTGGAGTTGGTCAAGGAAACAGACAAACTTTACATGGTGTATCTTAGATACTTCAATCAACCAAATGCCCATAACCAGCAAAACATTTGCGTATACTTTTTTGTATGCTGTCTATCAAGTAAAACATGTTGAAATTGAAGGGGACCACCAACCTCTTAACAAGTCCAAAGTTTTGGGACAAAAGTATAGAAAATAATATTCAGATACTTTGTCAAGCATGGGAAAAGGGTAGGAAATGCAGAAACCATAATTATTGGACATCATGCTGTGTCAATATGAGCATTGCTCATTGATGGAAAGATGATTACTGCTATTACAAGAATGAAAAATAAAAACACATAAATATTACATGAAGTTGATCCATCATGAAGTCATTGACTGCCATGTGGTTTATAGATGCGGTTTCTGAAACTGAACTGAATGTCATTTAGGCTGAAGTGTTTAACTTAATATTGCTGTCCCGTAATTGGACCACACTTCTCACCTTTTCAAAAGCATGTTTTCCACGTTGACAATATCGGTACATGAAACTTTGTTGCACTTTACTAAAACTTGGTCACACTTTACGAAAATATTGGCTGCGTTACTGAGGTCCATTTAGCATTGACAGGTCTGCTTTTCTACCACTGATGATATTTTAATGAAAGTTTAACTTTTCTACCACTGATGATATTTTAATGAAAGTTTAACAAGTCATATATTATAACTAGATGGTGTGTCAGATACCATAGCCATGCCCCCTGCCTCAAGGGCAAGTTTACTGCAAAGGTAATGTAAATCTGGGACTGATAACCTATGTCTGGAATATAACATTGTAGCCAATGAAGATATGTAAATGAAACATTTGCCAGTTATGTATCATATATAGATGGTATATCACATACTTTGGCCATGACCTTTGCCTCAAGTTAAAGATCAAATACAACTCTGACTTGTATCCTTGTCCATACTATAACTTTGAACTACTTCAGATATTATAATAAAACCTTAAACCTTTTATATATTATGACTAGACCATATGTTACATACCATTGCCACGACCCCTGCCTCAAGGTCAAGGTTACTGCAAGGGAGAAAATAAACCAAAGACCTGTCTTCATGTATTGATGTGTAGGTAGAACTGTTGAACCAGTGAAGATATTTTAATGAAATTGTATCCTGTAATATTAAAAACTGTCTTGACATTGTCTTGTGTATTTAGTCATACCACTCTTCTTTTCAAGGTCAAGTTCACAACAGAGAATAATGTAAACCAGTTGCTAGTTTGCCAACTCTCCCTGTGCCACCTATGTCTCTATTGAGATGTCTGTAGGAAAATATGTCATTAATTATAATGCAGTAATTGGTAAATACCAATATTTCACTCTGAAGAAACCAAAATGTATGTATAGTTTAATAATCGCATCAGAAGTTAAGAAATACCTAGTAGTCGAAATCATAAATATTTGTAAAGCAAAATGGTTTTCCAAAATTTTACTATTGGCTAGGGGCTAAACATTTAATACAGCGGTCAATAGCCAATTGTTGTCTACCATACAATTACTTGAAATTTTATATCATTTTTGGAGCCATACCCAGTGATTATGATCATAGACTCTGCATGTATTATGGCCAAGCATATATTTAGCCAAAACTGCCAATGAGCCATACATATATGTTTATGTACATTACAGTGGCTAGCCAGATTAGGCTAAATACACCTTCAGCCAAATTTGGGTTTCTAACTGTAGATCTTACAAAAGAGACATTTCAGCCAATGGGCACGATTGGGTTAAGGAAACATTTTTCCAGAATTTGGTTCCTGTGTGAAAGCCAAACATGTACATAATGGAAAGAGTGAGGTGCATAGCCAAATTTGTCTAATCATACCGTTACCTAGATTTTGGTTTCTAAGAGCATATAGGCTATACAAAAAGGTATTGCAGGCACAGACAAATTTAGATTAAGCATACAGTTATACAAAATTTGGTTTCTGCGAAAATGTTGTACATATACATTATGGAAAGAGAAAATGAGGAGGACAGGCAAATTTGTCTAATCATACAGTTACCTAGATTTGGATTCTAACAGCCATATAAGTAGGTTATACTAAAAGACATTGCAAACACTTTTTACATGGCAGATGAGGTAATTGCATGTGTAAAACCTCTTAAAGCAGTGACAACCACTGTATGCTGAGTAAGGTCCAGCCGTTTCTCTTATCATGCCTCTTCTTTGGAAACTTACTGACATCATTTTCCAACACTGTCATGGTGACTGTCTATTAATAGCTCAGAGTTCAGGTTGATGATCTTCAAGAAAGATACACTCATCAAGAAGAAACTCTCACCATTGCTGCTGTCTTCGATCTGCATGTTAAAGCTATACCTTTCCTCAATGATGCACAAAGGTATGAACAATTTCCAAAATAGATAGAAAATTGTTGTTAAATATTTAATAAAATTCATATACTGATCATAATAAAAATACAAAAATGAAAGAACACAAAATTCTCCATGATTATATATTCCGAGAACAACCTTTGGTGTATTGTTGTATTATGTGACCACCACATTGACATGTGATCTCTGCTTGATAAATTAGACTGGCCAGAGTGCTGGTTTTAATTTAATATAATTGAATTTCTGTATAACATTATAAAGGAGTTTGTTGTTGATATCACATGAATATTGGACTTCCGATGTCCTCATTTGATATTTACGAAGTCATGTGACTAGCAATGCAAATGGCGAGTACTTTGTCATGTTTCATCTAAGCAGTAGATTCGTCTTGTTTGACTGGATTAACGACATAACGATTATAATACCTGCCATCTCTGAGAAAATAATGGTGAAAATAAAGGTTAATTCACCAGATTGGATTCATGCAATGGTTATCCGAGAGTTATGTGTGGGAACGTCACTGTCTTTTGAATGTATATGTATAGTTATTCAGTCTTCTTGTGATTCTGAAGCGATAAAAGACAAGTGAGAAAAGTTGAATCGAGCAGATGGTTGTGGCCACGCTTGCACACCTTGTGATTTCATGTTGTCAAAGATTTCGTCGTACTTTATTGACAAAACGTCAGACTCCTATGATTGAACCTGTAACCAAGAAAATTATATTTACTATGTATCTGTTAGAATCATATAAATAACTACATTTTATAAAAGATGGAAATGTATACCTTAACAAAATTATGCATCTTAATAAAAGTTTCCAAATTTGCAAGAAGTTGTCCCACACATACAAAATCGTCTGCTGCCCAACATGTCAGCTTGTCACTAGAATGGAATTCGCACAAAATTTACCAACGTATAGTCTGTTTCTAAATTCTTAACTATCTTTTCCCCATGAACAAGACGTTATAAACACATTACACCCTATTCATTGTTGTTTCTTTTCCACATAATAGCTCATTATTTAAAATTTAAAATATTGAAGTTTACTAATTTCTTTACAAGATCGGTTTAGTTGGTTTAATATCGCTTGCCATTTATTGGCATTGTTATGTTGAATTTTGTAAAACTAGCTATAAACCTAATCAAATTACTCAACTGAACTGCTGACAGAAACAGTCCAAAGTAATGTATTTCATTTCTAAGGCTTAATTCAAAAACATTTACTTCAGCCTTTAAATGAAGAGTTTTATGAATGCAGTTTGCCAATGTAACAGTACAAGGCTGACATGTTCAAATGTAAAACTAGGCTGAAAGTAATGCCAGCTGTACCTTATTTGTTTCCATTTCACCATGATAATATATGTATTTTCGAAACTTTGCCATTCTGGTCATTTGGAAAATTGATCAGTTGTGTGTGCCCTGTTTGCAATGCATGTCCTTCTGTGATCTCATGGTAACCACCTTGGTCTCACGAACCATGCTGAATTGATCACAAGTTTGTAATCTTGGATGCATTTTAGAATAGTTTTGAGTGATATTGGAGTCAAAATGAATGAAATTCAATAATAATATTGGATGTATTCAATACAGAGCCCTCATATTATGATGGATACAACAATGTTAGAGTGACTGATGGAAAAAACATCGTTGAAGGGGTCTATAGCTGTCCTTGATAGTCCATGTCTTAAGGTCTTTATAAAATGTCAAAATCGGGCCCTGATGGTGAAATGTATAACATGTCACACCTTTATCACTTTAAACTTTGCATATGTTCTCCCCATTTATATCCAGTGCAAAGTTCTGTGGAGAGAGAGAGAGAGAGAGAGATAGAGAGAGAGAGAGAGAGCACTGTAAAAGACTTGGTTGCTGTAGTAAATGTCATTAACCATTTTATTTATTTATGCAAATTTTGTTTTGTCATATAATCAGTTTTTGCAAAGGTGATATTTGCATCTGTCCTTTCAGGGAGTATGATGTAACTGCTCACCTTTAGATGAATTTCTTTTTTTCTGATGTCCCTCATAGAGCTGGAATACTGGTAAATATGCACTATGTATACATTAATGGTAATTGATGTTATTGTGTATTTTCTTGTTACTATAATTCATTTGTTCTTTTTTCAGATTGAGAGCAAACAAACTGAGAAAACGGGACTCTCCGAGCCCAGTATTTTTTACAGAGGACTACACTTTGTGTCATGGTGTGAGTGTTCATTGTGAATTTTGTTTTACTATGTAAGCTGCTTCCAATTTTACAGCTTGAGTGGTTGTATTGAACCTTGTTTTCATAATGGTACTTTGTCCAAGCTGATTAGCCACCAAAACGTTCTTTGAAACCGCACTATCAGTTTTTGGCATACACAACTTGCAGGCTGTTTTTTAAAATCCAGTTCACACTTTTTAAGCTCCAAATACCTATACGGTCAGAGACAGAGAGAGAGGGAGATGGAGGCTAATTTGTGACCCTTGTTAAATGTATCTGCTTTACTGCCTGGATCAACTTTTTGTACTTCATCATACAAGTGATACAATTAAAAATAATATTAATACTTTTACCGGGCCAGCATTTCCGTCCACCCCAGTCCACAATCTCCTTTTCTAATTTCCAATGTAATATTTCCCCACACTTGGGGAACATTGTCAATGTTCATGGAATGCTTCATTCTACCGTTTGGCATTTGTATCTAATTGAGCTATTACAACATGTGCTGTCCTACACAGGTATACCATAACAATATTCATCCTGTTCAGATAGCTGTCTTACAATTATTTTGCTGAATATACTGATTATAAATGTAAGCATAATACAATGTTATGCGCATCATGAATGCTAGTTTTTGAGTGACTGAATTAGATCTTTGGTTTCAACAGTGCTAGTGCAATATATTACAGAATTATCTCCCTTGGACCAGTAAAGGATGTATTGTCATTCCAAATAATATTTTGTAATTTTGATATATCAACAGTGGATCATATGGTGGAAAAGTTACAGTCTTTATTTCTTGTTGATGAACACAAAACTCTTTTTGAATGCAATGTTTTATATTAATTTTAAGAGCCATATCCTTGATAAGAAGTGTATTTCATAGTATTGCAACTAATTACCTTTATATTTACCTTGATTGCACATACTTCATTTTGCACAAAATGGTTTATTTATCTCACCTTTTCTATACATACAGTTCCAATTCAGTGTTGGTTTACATGGTTTGGTATAAGCATTACAAGCCTGGCTGTTGATTTAGCACCCAAATATTCTTCTTAACAAGTGATTCATTGCCAGTATGTCAAACAGGTCTTTGGCTTGTCTTACAGAATTTTTTACTCAAGTACTTCTAGTCTCATGTTGAATTGATTTGCCTTTGTTATGTTGTAAATGTCTTATCTGAAGCGACCTTTTATCCTTGTTTGTATACTCTTGAACTAGTTCCCTTGGTCTGTTGCATAATAAGACACTAGATTCCTTCTGCATTGATTCTGTACTGTAGACTGGCTTATTTTAACAAAACCACTTATGTAAATTATGTGATAAATTAATTGGCATAAATTGTTCTCTTTGGTTTATCTGTGGAATTAATATCCCATTATTATTAAATTTCACTCAACGAGACCATAACTGAGTCTGGCAGAAGTCTTCATTTGACACCGAACATGGTTCGAGAGATACAAGACCAAGATACAAGTTTTCAGAGAAGGGTAGATTGTCTCTTAGATCTGATTCAGCACTTTTGATGAAGAATTAATACTTTTATTTAAAGTAAATGTGTCTAGTTTTCAGGACTTTGTTGAACATAAACTGAATTTCAAGTAACAAGTATTTACATGTTGACTATGTACATATACTCTGATATTGCTATAATCTTTATTTCATAATCATGTACAGAAAATCTTTGTATTTCTTAAATCACCTGTAGTTAACATTTGCCACAGATTACAAATCATATTGGTGAACCGTGTATTTTTAAATGTATTTGATATATGTCAGAGTTGAATTGTCAGCAAGGGAAAGAACTCTCAGTGACCTCAAACCTGTGATTTTCAGAAGTCCCTTTCATAGGTTTCTTCCACTGCTTCCTTTATTAGGCAAACTGGTTGATTAATTTCATGTACTGTGATGTATGTTAATATGTACTTTACATAGTACTTAATTACTACTATTGATATTCCACACATTCTGTTAACAAATAGATATATGACAGATACAGTCTATGGAAAAAGGTATTAGGAAAAAAATCTTTCTGAGTACACCTGTTTAGAGACGTACAAACATTTGTCACCTTCATAATAAATTGGTTACAAGAATAAGATTGGTACTTTAGACAAGCGCCAAGAGCTGACATTTAACCATGTTGTAATTGAGGATGAAATGTTTGAAAAGGAATGAATTTAGCTTGCTTGTTGCATATACCTTTTTTGTTGGACGATATTTTTGAAAGGTAATGCTGGACATATTCTTTTGTATATTAAGTAATGGCACTGTTTCATATAGGACCAACAATCTTTATATTTGGTAGCATATAAAAAAGTTGTTATATTGCATACAGAAGTGAATTATAAATGCAGAAATAAATGAAAAATGTAATTACAGAAGGGATATGTAAATGTTACCAAAGTTGCCTTGTAAGTGGATGTAAATGTATCCATATTCCCTAAGGAACAAAGTAATACAATAAAGCTGAATGAAAGAACTTCATATATGAACAGAAGCACAAATGATAATATGAGGGAAAGACAAAATATAAGTATGTTTATTACTGTGAAACATATAACTGGAGAGCAGAGCATGTTTTGCTCTGACATTTTTTTACATTTTTAGTACATTTAAATCAGTTAAAGCTGTTAAATATTTTAAAGACATGGTTCATGAGTAACTAAGTGTAAGTGAACCATATGTTCACACTGTTATTTCATTATCAGAAAACTTATCTCAGTAGCAGTTATACCATAGAAACATTTAAGATACGTTATGGTACTATCTTTTCAAAATCTTCTCTTTTTTATTTGATAAGTTATAAAAAAGGTATATTTGAAAACCTGTAAGAAAGTCTATGAACACATGATAAACAAAGATTTGACATACTAGTTTTATGTATCAATCTTTTTAATCTCATGTCTCCACACACTTTAGTGACAGCTTGTATAACTAACAAGAGGTTTCATTTAGGCAATTGATATTTTTAATTCTGAAATGGCAAGTCTGTTGAAAGAAACTTTGGATTCACCGTCTGGATACAATCTACTGGATAGGTTTAAATTATAAGATTATGCATGTTATGTATGTCTATATGTTTTGTTACTCCTGGTACATGATTTTGTCTCATTGTTATAATTTGTATTCATAAATAGATGCTTACGTATGTGTTGACAATTAAAAATAATCTTAATAATAAGACTTAAGTCATGCCTTTGACCTAATTTCTTGTTGGTTGATGGGACTTCATTTCTAGAAGGACCGAGTAACTTCCCAATGGCTAGGCTAGGTCAAATGGATAGGCCAATTCGATGTAAAATGAGTATGGTTTTATGTCATGTGGGGTCAGTTGCAATATACAGTCTCAATAGAAAGTGTATATAAAAAGAGAACTGAACAATCAGTTTCATTTACATTTCTTGTGTTCCTTTTCTAAGTTTGCATATGTGTTTTATGTTGTACTTAGAATTATTCGAGAGAAGAAACATTTGCTTGGACTGTTCAGTGGAAATAGAAAGTGCTTATTATTTGGACTATAATATTATTCTGGAACTGTTATAGATAATTCGAAGGAATACTGGACAATGCCATCTTGACAATGTCATAGTTCTTGGAGGACCAGCACATTTGAAATTTATAAGGAACTTTTCATTCATGTAGGACTTTCACAGACATTTATAAGGACTGGTTTTGATTCACTTCATAATACTCTAAGTTCCTCTCACATTTTCATTTACAACGTTGATAATTAAATTGTTTGTAACTTTGATTATTAAATTGTTTGTTAAGTTTTACAAAACTTGATGGATTTCCTTTTTCTGTTAGTTTGTGATCATAATGTCATAAAATCTACCTAATATGTTTGAATTATAAGATTATATGTGACCTTCATTGATAAATTGTTTTGTATTTGGTCACTTTATTGCTGTTGGTGTAGGTCAGAAGAACATCTCATTAACTTGTTTGATGTTTGACAAGTTTTTGAGGTATTTTGTTTTCATTGTTTTTGGTTATTACTACTACTACAAAAACAATCTATCCAATGCTGATGGTTTCCCTACTGCTGTGTATACAATGTTAAATACTTAATGCCTTAGAAAAGAAAGTGAAATTTTATAATTTTATTTATTATTTGTAGAAGACTAACAAACATATCAGTACAAAACTGTTCTCCAATTTACGGATGTTCATTCGTTTATATGGTCTTTCATTTTACGTAATTATTTATTAAATTGATGGACCGCTCTGGTGGCCTAGTGGTTAGAGAGTCCGCCTCGGATGCGGCATGTCATGAGTTCGATCCCAAGCTGAGTCATACCAAATATTTACAAAATTGGTACTTACAGCTGCCTCACTTGGTGCTCAGCATTAAGAGGTTAGTGTTAGGACTGGTTGGCCTGGTGTCAGGATAATGTGACAGGGTGGGACATTATGCTACATGTCTGCGGCATGATGTCCCAGTGCTAGACATCACTATAAACTGCCACACTGAAGACATCATAGCGATATGTGAAAAATCGTTAAAGCTATGTTAAAAATCCAGATCACATATACACACATATCAGATTGATGAAAATAATTTTGTAATATTGTATATAATTTTTAAATCCGATTTTAACTATTATAATAAAGGACTATAATTATGAAATTATAATTGTGTATTAAAGGAAACATTGGCTTTGCTGTTTGGATACTGTCAGACATATCTAAATAGTTCTATATTTAATATGATCTTCATTAATAAATTCATAACATTTTATACATATTTAACGGAAGTGAAACTGTCTATATTTACATATATAGGTTATGCTCGTAAATAAGAAGAACTTGTTTCTACCTACTCAGCTTCTATTGCAGAGTATATCTTTACTTTCACTGCGAACCAAATACCTCAGCTCACTAGATGCAGTCATGCACATGTTCAGCAATCAAATAAAGAAATAATAATAAAGAAATCTGCTTGTTTTACACCAGGAAGATGTCTACATATGACCCTATAAGAAAGACAGTCCATCATGAAAGTGCTCATCCACTCAAAGAAATATAACAACTGAAGAAACACCCAGAGCAGTGAAGAACCCAAAATAAATCTAATAAAGACGACGTTGTAGGATCATTAAAAAGCAAGTCCTTTCTGCAGCAGCTGCTGTAGTGTGTGATTAAGTGCTATAAAGGGACACAGGTGACCTATTGTGACTATCGCTCACAATAATTGTCTTCGTATTTCAAACAGCAGTTTCTAGTAGTGGGATTTTGTCTTCTGCAAAAGAAAAAATATTGAATCTTTTTTTTACAATTACATATTATAAGAATCTCAAAACTGAAGATGAACAAAGTCCAGAAATATTTATTTCATTATTACAACATTATTTCTCTTATAACAATCAATAAGTTAAATATATTGGGAAGATATACAGTTAAGAAAATTAATGTAATTATGAGTGCCAGTTTTTTATTCCATGGGCCGGTATGGAGACCAACACTGAGCTTCACATCATGACAACTTGAATCCAATTATTGCCTTGTTAGAATCAGTTGAGACTAATATCACAGTTTAATAAATGCGTGTATTTTCATCCTTTCCAGTTGTAACTACCACAGTGTGCTTTGACTGTACTTTTATGTCGGCAGTCTCCGTAAGTAAGGAATGTAGGGTAATTACAGAGGAGTCTTGTTAAGACTTAAATAATTTCAGCATCGTACTTTTATTATTTTTGACAAATCAGTTAAACAAATTAACTTTTGTTTTATAAAGTGATCATATCTGTCACAAATTAATGGTGAACATTATAAAAATAATTTTATTACATATCGATTTAATCTTACATTGCTGATCTGGCATGTGATAAATTGTTCAGTCTGTGATTCCGTTCCGCACATCTAAACACCTAAAATTTCCGTATTGCACACACTGTCTGGAACAACTTTTACAAAATGAAATATTTAATAATAGTCCACTTATATCATGAATAATGTATTGCTGCACATTCTGAATTATTCAAAAGTGACAGCATATGTTTGTAATTTTAAGAAATGCAGCCATATTTTGTGAAAATGGCCACATTTTTCACTAGGGAAAATGGAAGGATACAGCAAGTAGTGACAAGAAGTTTATGTGTGTCTGTATGTCTGTTTGTGTGTGTGAGAGAGAGAGAGAGAGAGAGAGAGAGAGAGAGAGAGAGAGAGAGAGAGAGAGAGAGAGAGGGAGCAAGTGCCTTCCTCATGAAATATTGTATTGAAATATATAAAAATCCAGATAAAGTAAGGAAGATGGAATGATGAGTTAAGATTTATGGCTTAGTCAGAAATGCCTCACCTTTGGAGAAAACCTTACCCCATGTTTCATTCCGAAGTGACATTTCACAATATAAATCATCTAAAATACCAAACGTAGCTAAAATCTATTTCAGCTTCAGACTTTCAAAATGGTTATTTACCGAATTATACTACTTTAAGAAGCAAGCTTAAGTGGAGGAACTTTTCCGTTTGTCTATTAATATTACAAATGAATCAGATTTGTTTAGTAAATCTGGAGATAAAACTGACAAACATTTGCAGCATAAAAGTAGAAGTATCACAGCTAGCAGCTGCTGTTTTAAATGATGCAAAGTTGCAAGAATTACATCGTGTTACAGTATTGTAGTTGATAGTTTTTCATTACTTGGACACGTGCTGGGAATTATGTTTGTTTACATTGTAAATTCTCGATACTGCTCAAATGGAACATGAAAATAAAAAACCAAAGCCAAATTATTTAGAATTTTCTTGTTAAAACTATGCCAATGATTCTTAAAAATTTAGTCCACATGCTAGAAAGAGATTAAATCTTTGTGTTGTTTAAAATATGTGCTAAATTATCATGTTTAAGTTAAATCCATCACTAATATCTTGTAGCAGAACATAAAACTAGAGAGTCTGAAAGTACTGTAATATAATGAGATTTCTGTATTAACTTGAATTGTTTTAAGTACTGTTTATCTGTGAAATTTTCATGGACCTATGCATTCATTAAGCATGGAGCATGAAGAAAGGAACACATACTGGTCCAAAACCTATGTTCCATTAGAGAATAAAGGAACATACACTTGCAGTTGAAACAAAGTCATACATCCTATGCAACATTTTTGAAACATTCAAAGCTTAAGACTAAATCACCATCTTAACAATGCAGACAGACTGATGACACAACTGCACAGTATATTACTAGACCTAGCTTCAGTTAGGTTTTGTCACATGGGAGTTATTCAGAGGTTGTATAGTATCTTTCATAAAAAGCCAAATACCTAATTCATGCATTTAATCTTAAACGAATTTGTGACTAAATAGGGGATATGCAATAAATACAAAACCACATTAGTATTTCGTTCCAAGTTGGGGAAAGAACTTGCTCAATACGGCCAAGAAACACAGGTCTTGGCCTCACGTCCTCAACATATTCCTGTGCTGCATCATACTCTTTCCACTACTCAAAACAAAACACATATATAGCTTTGTCTATACAGTCAAATTCAGTTATCTCAACCAGGAATGTCATTTCAACTTTTTTGGGGGTTGGGGTGGGGGGCAAAACTTGACGGGTTTGTTAATTTTTGTATAAAGGCTTCATCAGTTTTACAGCACATGCAGTGACGTTCCTGATCTCAACCTTAGTTATTTTACAAATTCTTTCTCAGAGTAAGATTCATAAAGTGGTATTGAGGCCATACTTTGAGCACGTGACAAATAACATGTAGCATTTGTTGCAAACTCTGGATTTTCCAGAGGATTGACTCACATCCAGGCATCTATTTTGTGCCGTAGCAAGATTTATTGTTGATGTCTTGAGAAATAATAGTTATTAGTGCCTTAACACTTTAGAAGTTGAAGTGGTTTATGCTGTGACCAGTTTTGGGGAAAATTATTTTATTTTCTTCAAATTATTTGGATTTCAAGATTGTTTTCCCTGGAAATACTAATTCTAGAAATTAATTCTAGGACAAGTTTATTTATAGAAATTTACACAGAATTCAAACACTGGAATATTATTTTATGTGATTCAACAAGAACTGTTGTGATATCAGTACGACGCTGACCATAGCATACATCATCATCTTTCATTCTGGATTTCTTTGGGATTCAAACAGTTTCATTAGGACTTTTTATCACTAGGACTTATATTTTTTAATTCTTGGATTATTTTTGGATTTGATTTGTAAGACCGTAAGTTCTTTTTCTCATTTTTACCTTTTTTTAAGGGAAATAAATTATTTGCTAAATTTAAAAGAGCTTGTTGTCTGAACTTGTTTCTTGTTACGTTTTGTAAGAGCCTAAATATGTAACAAATATCAAAGTCTTGCAACCCATCAATGAGATTAGCTGACTTTCCTTCTGGTGTTGTGTTCTTCCCGATGGTCACTGATCAATATCAGGAAGGATATGGGACAATAACTTTATGAATGGAATAAGTTGTTTTCTAACTGCGTGAATGGAATATGTTGGCTTCATACAGAATTTGATGTTGAGACAGTTAACTTAAAATACTTGAAACACGTTTTAGTTTGTTGATAGCCCTGTCTTTTGCCAGTACAGAAGCAAAATTTATCGGTAAAGACTGGCATATTCTGATATAAAGGAACCCCTGACGATCAAAAAAAAAAAAAAAAGAAAAACGACTGATTTTCATGCATAATATTGGTCAGTTACATTTTGCTGCTAGTCACAAGTCAACTCTAACAAAAGAAAGAACTTTAAAAAAAAGTATAGTCCTACATGTACATGTACTTCAATTAGCCTAGATATTGGATAGCATGAAAAAATCATTGTCTTCCTGAGGCTTCCAAAGGGATGAGGCTATTCACAGGGAAATAAAAACAACTTCAAACCACTGACACTGCCGCAGTAACTCATTGTTGTAAAAATATGTCTTGTTACCTAATTTCAAAAGACCTCCAATCTTCTTTTTCTTGCAACCAGGCATGACTGAATTATTACTTGTATTGTGCATTAGAAATGCCATTGGTTTTTTGAAACAAAACTCCTCAATTTTGGTACGTCAGATGCATAAACATATTTTACTTAATTACTTGCATATGTGAATGAGTTAAGTGTATATATTTCTTTGTAAGGCTGCAAATCATTGTGCCATTTTAGAAGTGCACTTGTTTTCTGTCTGAATTTTGCATCATTTTCTCGAGGTCACTAAACATTTTCTCTTTTGTTGAGTAAGTGCATTTTATATTGACTGTTTTCTCCCTGTTATACCAATAGTGTAGCTAGTAAATTGTTGGCTTCAGTATCAACTCTTACAATTTGTATCAATAGGCTCTTGAATGTCTTTATTAGTAACAGCTATAGTGTTAGCTTAATGATCCCACTTTAGTTACGTTTAGATTGCAATGTATACAACAGTTAATATAGCAAACTCATCTACAGTAAGGTGTTAGCCATTTAATTTTTGGGGTAGCAGTGGGACCATGTTTCTCTTTTGAGCTGAAATATTTACTTTTTTTATTCATCTCAAGATAATTAGTATTTCTTTTCCAAATAATATCATGGATATAATATGTTTTTGTGCTGTACATCAAAGCAAAATATTTTTCAAACAACTGAAGGGGCCCCGAGTGGCTGAGTGATTACTGCCATCTCACCTCTGTCTGCGTGGGTTCGAGTCTAGAATTCAGCCAATGTGGGTATGTGAGAAAGCTTACCAGTAGCTTCTCGTGGGTCGGTGGATCTTCCCGGGGTTTTCTCGGGTTCTTCCCCTCCATTAATACTGGCCGCCATGCATAGCCTATTGTGTGCTAATAAATGGCGCTAAACCCCACAACAACAACAACAACATTAAACTATTGACAGACAGAAATTGAATAAATTGTGTCAGGTCCCTGCTCGAGAACACTAATTATTAGTCACTAATATAATTGCGGTATACCGTGGTACATATCGCGGTACTTCCTGAAAATACTGTGTTTTATAATTTTTTGCTGTAACCAGCTCAGTATGTATACTGTATACGAACACCAGATCTTGGCAGTTATACATAGCTAAGAGTAATTTTATAATTAGGCCTAAAACTACAGTGGAGGCAGTTAAAATTGTTTGGTTTCAGTTTGTTAACAATGGCAAATTTTGTGCTGATGGGATTGTTGAAAAACATTGACTCCAGTAGAGAGATGGAGATCAAGATCCTACATTAGAACCGGTAACAGAAACTTAAAATAGCAGTTTGATGAAATGATTAAGATAATTACTGAGGAAATGAGTTTTCTACCCCATATGTCATAAATCCTGGTCTCTCGTTCAAAATCGGCCTGAGATGTGTAACATATAACACAACAGCATCATGATAGCCATATCAAACTCTTAAACAAAGCGACTAATAAACAAAAACAAAATGACACCACAATTATACACTTGTAGGACAACATATACACAAATGAGCTGTGCTAAATGATATATATATATATATATATATATATATATATATATATATATATATATATATATATATATATATATATATATATATATATATATATATATATACATATATATATATATATATACATATATATATATATATATATATATATATATATATATATATATATATATATATATATATATATATATATATATATATATCGAGAGAGAGAGAGAGAGAGAGGGATATATATATTGAAGAATCCAAAAAGCAGATTCAAAGTATGTAAAATGAAGCAGTTGCATCAGAAATTCATTGTGTGAAAATGAAGAAACAAGAAAAGAAAATGGCACAACCAAAGCAAGAGGAAATGTTATATATGAAACCAGACTCCAGATTATTCAGCTGTGGTAAATGTGGCAAATTACATGCAAAAGGTAGGTATCCAGCCTATAGAAAAACCTGCAGGTGTCGAAAACTGCATCATGTTCTGAAATGTTGTAAGACAAAACGGGTGCATGGTATGCAAGAATACTCAAGCGAAGAGGATGAAACATCTTTTGTAGGTACAGAGTGACAAAGGCAAACACTGAAATCAGTGGTAAAGAATGCTACGTCAATCTGACTCTTCATGGTACTGATGTCAAATTTAAAATTAATAATGGGTCGCAAGTAAACATCATTCCAAATCACATTTTTGAAACAATGAGCATTGACAACATTGAAGTAAAACCATCCAAGACCTGTCTCACAAGCTACTCTGGTGATAAACTATTCTGGTATCATAGGCAAATGCAAATAGACTGTATGAATGAAGAACTTGATTTTCATATCACAAAAACAAACAAACTGCCTATTCTTGGGTTCAGAGCATCTCAATATTTGCACTTAATACAAGTAGTTTGCAATATTCACAGGAATAAAGACAATCATATCATGAAATAATTTCCCAATGTGTTCAAAGGTCTAGGATGCCTGAAACAAAAATATGTTGCAATTGACAAAAATGTGAAACCTGTCATTAATCCACCAACGACGGTTCGTACAGCTTTACGAGAACCACTTAAATCAGCTTTGGAGATGGAACGGAAGAATGTAATATGGAAAGTAGATGAACCAACAGAAAGGGTCAATTCATCAGTAGTTGTTAAAAAAACCAAGTCGGGAAAACTACGAATTTGTCTAAATCCGAGAAATTTGAATGAAGCTATCAAGAGCATTATCAACTTCGTACAATTGAAGATATAACGACAAGGATGGATGGAGCTAAGGTTTTCTCCAAACTAGATGCAATCATGGTTACTGGCAATTACCCCTGGATGAGGAAAGCCAGTTATTGACAACATTTAACAGCCTGTTTGGTAGATATTGCTACCTGAGAATGCCTTTTGGTATTAAATGGCACAGTGTTTTTTGGACCTACTTGGGGTGGAGTCTGATATAGATGACATAATTGTTTGGGGAACTTCATAGGAAGATCATGATGGAAATCTGAAAAATGTTTTAAAGAGATGCCAGGAAATAATTCTGACACTGAATTTGGAAAAATGTCAATTTGGACTAACAGAAGTGTGTTACGTGGGACACATGTTGACATCATCAGGTATTAAACCTGACCCAGAAAAAGTAATCGCAACCACAGAAATGCTCGCTTCGACAGACAAGAAAGGAATTGAAAGATTACTGGGTACAGTCAACTACCTATCCCAAATATGTATACAGTGATAGAGCCATTCAGAGAACTTTTGAAAAGTGACACTGAATTTGTTTGAGAAACTGCACAGAAACACACATTTAAAGAGATCAAACAGATTCTAAGCAAAGAAACCTGTTTTGAAATACTTTGATGTTAAGAAGCCTGTTGTTGTTTGTTTTGATGCTTCAAAATCAGGACTTGGAGCAATGTTGATGCAGTCAGGCAAACCTATAGCATTTGCATCAAAGTTTTTGACAGATGCAGAAACTATGTATGAACAGATTGAAAAAGAACTGCTTGCTGTGCTATTTGGTCTTTAAAGATTTAATCAATATACTTATGGTTGTCATGTACAATACGAGTCGGATCATAAACCTCTGAATCAATCAAGAAACCTCTATCTGCCGCACTGTTTAGAGTTAAGAGAATGCTTTTAAGAGTGCAGAAGTACAGTTTTGACTTAACGTATTGTCCAAGAAAAGAGTTAATTGTAGCAGATACATTTTCGAGAGCATGCAAAGAGACGAACACATATGTTATAAGTCTATACTCTTTAAAAAAAAGTAATTAGAAAAGAGTGGAGACAAGAAGCTTTGTAAAATTTAATACATAATTTATTTTCCTAAAATATAAAATGAAAAATGAGAGAAAAGAACTTACTGTATTGCTAAAAAAATCCAAATTGTAATCCAAGAATTAAGAACACAAGTCCTATCAAAGAAATTCAAGATAGAAGGCGATGACTTCTATAACAACATACGAAGTATAGCTGTATCAACATTTTCTTGTTGAATCACAGCAAATATTACTCCAGTATTGAATTTCGTATAAATTCCAGTGAATGTCTTTGTCCTAGAATTATATCAGAGCACTTCTGTATTTCCAGGGAAAATAATCACTTGAATTCAGTAATTTGAAGAAAATAAAAATTCAGCCCAAACTGGTCACAACACAACTTAAAGTGCTAAGTGTTAAAGCATGACTGACAAACTTATGACAATCTCAAGAAAAAATAGTTCTGTGATTGATCTTGGGTCACAAATTAGCATTTTCTAATAACAACCATTATCTATTGGAAAATAACTTTCTAGCATGATTTAATGAATTTTGTTTATTTTAAACATAATAGCCTATTATATTTCCTTTGGAATCCCCAAAACCCTTACCCAAATCAACGTTTACCTGAATAGTAATTTGGTTAATTTGCTCATACAGAATAGAGAATAATGAAGCTATTTTTAGTTGTTTACTTAAAGTCAATCAGTTTAAACAGAACTGAACTCAGTTTTGGATAAGGTCAAGTCCAGCAAACAATGTCACATTAAAATTACATATAATGGAATAAAAAAAACAGTTAAAAGTAACTAAAATATACATAACACATATGAGATGGACATGGATAGTGAAATTGAATGCTATGTGCACATGATCATGTCAAATATACAGACTGTGTGTGTGTGCGTGATTAGGATTTTTAACGTAGTTTTAGTACTTTTTCAGTCATATTGCTACGATGTCTGCAGTGTGACAGTTTATAGTGATGTCTAGCACTGGGGCATCATGCTGCAGACATGTAGCGTGATGTCCCACCCAGTCACATTATCCTGACGCCAGGCTGACCAGTCCTAACACTAGCCTCTTAATGCTGAGCACCTAGCAAGGCAGCTGTTAGTGCCACTTTTGTAAGTTTTTGGTATGACTCGGTGGGGGATCGAACCTACGACCTCCCGCATCCGAGGCAGACACTCTAACCACCAGGCCACCAGAGCAGCCTAATACAGATTGCAGATACACAGTTAGAAGCAATTTGCAGATGCACAGTTAGAAGCGATAAAGAATGGAACTATGCATGATAATAAAATGACCAAATTATGAGAAATGATTCAAAAGGGATGGCCAAATGATAAATATCTCATACCTTTTGAAATCAGAAATTTCTGGAACTGCAGAGATGAACTTTCAGAAATCGATGGATTAGTTCTAAAAAGAGAGAAGTTTGTAATGCCAGATACTCTTTAGAAAGAGTTGCTAAAAGATTTGCGCAAATGTCGTATGGGCATTGAGAAGACACAGCAAAGTGCAAGAAACATTATGTAATGGCCTGGCACGAATGTAGAGATTGCGGACACAGCATCGAATTGTTCTAATTGCCAGAATATAGAAAGTTAAATAAAAAGAACCATTGTTGTCTACACAACCTACTGCATGTGAAATGGTAGGAACAGATTGATTTATGTGGAATACTTAAAACTATTTCGTGACAGAAGACTATTGCTCCAGACATTTTGAAGTTGCCAAGTTCAAAAATACATGAGCAAGCACAATAATCATACACACAAAGTCAGTTTTTGCAAGACATGGAATACCACGAGAAGTAAGGAGTGATAATGGACCAAAGTTCTCCTCAAAACAGTATGGTCAGTTTACAAAAAACGGGGGATTCAAACACACTATGTCAAGTCCGAGGTATCCACATACTAATGGTTTAGCAGAAAGAACCATTCAAACTGTCAAAGGAATTCTCAATAAGGCAAAGAGAGATGGAAAAGATCCATATTTATTGACAATGGATTAACAAAATACACCGATTGATGATATATGATCTCCGGCACAAATACTGATGAGTCGAAGACTTCGATTGTCTTTACCTATTACCAACATACATCTACATGCTCAGGTTATAAAAGAAACATAAAGTTGAAACTGGTTGAAAAGAAAAATCAGCAAAAGAAACTATGACAGAACAGCTAAAGAACTTCCAAATCTGACTTCTGGAGACAAAGTAAGAATCAGAAGACAAGATCTTTGGGAACCAGTTGTAGTCGTCAGAAAAAGTAACATTCCAAAGTCGTATGATGTGACAACTCAGGATGGTGCTATATATAAGAGAAACCAGAGACATCTGTTACCAAAAAAAGGAGACATTGCCAGAGATATATGATGCATACAAAGATACTAACAAGGAGATTACTGAACTGAATGACAAGATGCCGTTAGTCATCAATGAGCCAAACCAGACAGGAGAGATTCGAACAAGGAGTGGACGTCTAATAAATAAGCCTGCATAATACAGAGATTGTATTATGTGAACTTGATAATTTTCCTAAATTATATTGTGTCTTGTAAATATTAGAAACTGGAAGTGGTCGAGGGCATAATAATACATCTTTTATATCACATCAGTTTATATGCAGTGATAACAACTGGATTGAAGAACAAAATATTAGGACTATAGATTTTAGTGGCAATGCTAATATATCACATTGTACTTGTTTTCATGAGTATAAGAATGATTGTGAATGTCGTATGTCTAGAACCTAATTGTAACTACAATTAGTAGAACTTTTCCAACTGACCAGAAGCTGTTTGAAATATATGGGATTTGGATTTTCAACGTAGATTTAACAATTTATCAGTCATATCGCTACGATGTCTGCAGTGTGGCAGTTTTTAGTGATGTCTAGCACTGGGGCATCATGCCGCAGACATGTGGCATGATGTCCCACCCAGTCACATTATCCTGACACCGGGCCGACCAGTCCTAACACTAACCTCTTAATGCTGAGCGCCAAGCGAGGCAGCTGTTAGTATCATTTTTGTAAGTCTTTGGTATGATTCGGCCGGGGATCGAACCCACGACCTCCCGCATCCGAGGCGGACAATCTAACCATGTGCAAAATAGAACTTTGTCAAGTTTGAATATGTTTACAAATTCATTAAAAAGTAAAGTAAAAATGAATATGTGAATTTAATAGAAAAGCACAAAACTCGTTTTTAAGGGGAGTTGTAGTAATTTATGGTATTAACATTATGTTGCAAAAAATGGTCTGACATTTACAGGTCACCTGAGATCAGCTCCAGGCTCTCATTCATTTGTAACCCTATATGTTACTTAGCAAAACATAACAAAATGAAGTCAAAATGATTGATCCTTTATAATCATCCGAATTTGGATTCCTTACACTATCACGCTATTTTCATTATGTATATATGTTTAGAGCATTGCACTTACTTTTGTACATTCCATTCTTTTCTCCAAAATATTGTCAAGGAATGCCTGAGGGTGCATATTCAGTAATGGTGCCAGAGACTAAAATTGTTAACTTAGTGTAATCAAATTGGTCAAAGCGAACTACCCATGTGTGTCTTATTCCATAGATAAAGAAAACACGTAAAGAAAAATAAATGCAATTAAGTTTCCATCCACGTGAAATAAAAAACAACGAAACACCAACCTTGTAACAAATTAGTTTGTAATTCGATTGTATTTCTACTAAATAAATCTTATCCGCAATATACGACTTCTCTTCTGCAGTAATGCCAGCATAAATTTAATATTGCCTGATTGATATATGCACTGAACTACTTATTGGTTTAATTACTTCATTTGCTTGCGTTACATAATTAGCTATTAATGCATGTTGGATGCCTAATCATAAACAGAATATGTTCGCTATGAATTCAGAACTTTCAGAACTCACTACAACATTTTATTTCTTTTATACTTTCTTCCTTTTACTACATTGCTTTCATGTTATTCAGTATATCACTTGTCTTACATGTGGTGGGCACTAACCGGGATCAGACATAAAATAATCAACAATAGTTAGTTGCATTTTTTGCATTTAGCTGTATCTGATTGAATTAGCTGTACTTGAGAATCACCAATCTTTAAGCAGCCACATCATACATTTTGGCCTTGTTGTTGCCTGCAAATATCAAAACTCTGGATTCAATAGATATTTTTTTACTCTATTAAGGATTTAATTCTGTTGTATATTTAAAACGGATATCATTATTCAGTGGTCAGGAGATCTCCAGGGAAAATCAGAGAAATACTTAGGTAAATGAGCGGAATGCAATAACAGCTGTGTGGCTCAGTTAGTATAGTAATGCTTAATATTCTAAAAGGATGGTTACTCTTACCATTGTGCCTAGAATCTGTGAGTATCTCTTGCATTGCCGCAACTGTAATTGTATAGAGTATGATGTGTTAATGCAACAACTATAATACAATTAATCATCTGTGTTAATTAAAAATTAATTTATGTTGATGTGCAATATGTTGTGCTCCAATCAGGATCTGACTGCAATTTTGAAAACAAAATATTTACAAAATGATATTTCAAGTAAAGTGTTTTATTAATAATCTAAGCAAACATTCCCAGATTTTAAGTGATGAAGTACGAGTAACAATATTGTTTTCGGCGAAACAAATAGCTGTATAGTTAGTTGTACAACAGATGGATAGTATGTGTCTCAAAGATAGTTTCATAATTCCTTATACGTGATTAAGCTATGCATGAACACGAATTTACCAGTGTGTCATCTTTGTCGGGAAAGACTCCTTCCCATACTAACGTAATAGCTAAGACATGTATCATAATGTAATATGTCTAAGTCTTGCGAACATTCCAGGCACATGCTGATATTTACCTGTCACATGTTTTACTTTTAAAGAAAAGATTCAGAGAGACCAGCTTTATTAAGAAAACCTGCACTTTGTTATTTATGACATACTATTGTGATAGCTAAATGTACAAGTGCCTTTATGTGAACGTGAAATTGATTAATACAAGTTCTAAATCCACATTTCTGAGTAATGTGCATAGGTCATGGCATATACAAGCTCTGACAGTTATATGATTTTATGTTTTCGAAAAATGGAGTAAGTGATAAGGCATACTAGTAATATATGGGAACTCATTGTCGGAATAATTATTTTCTCTGAGTTCTGGTATTCATTGAAGCCTAGGCTGTTACATCTAGGTCACATTTAATGAGAACAAATGGATTGAAAGCACACAGCTATAGTGTCTAGATGATGATTACTGTATAACTGTACCATATATGTATTAGACTTACCTAAATATGTATGTTTTCTTAATATCCTACACATGATTCTGAAGGTTACAAAGGAAACTGTTGTCCCCACGAAAGTCACTGTTAAAGATAGGATCAGAAGCACAGCAATGTCACAGCCACTGGTTGTCTTGCAGTCTGTATCCATGCTGTAGGGGACTAAACAAAGCATTAGGCACAACATGATCAATATCAACTTTCATCTACAATGTAAATATTCTCCCTTCTAACTTTATTATCGCAAGTCTTGAATCGGATGCCATTAGAACTATTCCTTATGCGCTCATAAGCTCTCAGATCTAATCTCCAATACATGAATGGTAACACATAGAGACCAGAGGTTGCACAATTTGTTCTTAAATTCCTTCATCCAGATTCTTTGTTCCTTCATGTTTAAAAATAGTATGCATAAAGTCACTCAAAACCTTATTTGTCCAGGATGGAACATAAGCGTTTGAATGCTACCAGTTTACATGTTGATATGTATTACAGTTTTAAATTTCCGACCCTATTCCCTGAGCGGATGCAAATCTCAAAAGGTAAGTATGTGACGGAGATCAGGTGAAAAGGGGCATTTTAGCCGCAAGAGTTAAGTAGTTATTCATTCAATGTTATATGTGCGTCCCCGATAGTTTTTTATCAGGATCATTTATGGCATATTTAGTATTTTCTGTCGAGGAAGTGAGAGTTTGGTGATTGTTTCCAAGCTTGGTAAACCTTCAAATTTAGTTAATTACCGAACCTTGTAAAAGAGAATATATTACTTCCATGTTGTAAATCAGCATGTTACTAAAAACAAAACACCCTTCCAGGACCTTGCTTACCTGAAAGCCTGAAATTTGCAATTACGCAGTGATTTTATAGCAATCTTCTATAATTTGGTTCGATTTAAAAAAAATGTAAACTGGAAAAGAAAATACAGCTACAAGTATGTGCATATGTTTTGCCTATATAAAACGCTTTGCTTTTCCTCAATCTCGTGTTTCCTAACTTCTTTATATTTCAATACAGATAGGCTGTATATAAGAACGTAACGTAAATTTATACTTTGTTCAGTACCTTGTTTTGTTGTTGTTTCTCTCTGCTGCGTATTTTTGTTGACTTCAGATAGACTTTCATCATTCTGGAGAGGAATAGGCGTACAGAACTTACTTGAAAATTCACCAACACAATCCATGGCTATTCCTTGTGGACAACAAATTATTTCGCTATTATGGAATGAGGAATTGAGTGTGATGTAATTTCCTTCTCCCTGTCAAGAAGCAGAAATTATGTAAATTATGTAAACTTTAACACATATTCTTAAAAACAAGAAATAACATATTTATATGCAAACGAATATATTGTGCAACATTTGCCATATTTTCCAGACGAATACCAATGTGCCTCAGAAATGTAAACATTAGGTATGAACTTGTATTAACGATGCTGATTCTTCATTGATATAGACGAGAAAAACTTAATTAACAAAGCAAGCGAATGTGGACCATATTTTAGAATAACTGATATTCAATATCTGTGAGAAAGCATATGCCCTGCACAGTTTGATTTTCATAGACATTACTTTCTTCACTGGAGTTATAGATGGATAACAATTATCTGTATTGTACTTGATTTATGTTGCTGAACTCAGATATTAATAAAGTAAAAGTCTTGATCTGTATTTAATTGTTTCATGTCAAGAGACACACATAGTTGTAAGAGACATTCAATTAGTATTTTAGTTTTTATGTTGCTACTTTCACCAGTAAGAACTAAATTAACTAAAACAAACTGCATGTAATACAAGGACAGTGATAAAACAAACACACGAAGTAGTACATTGTACACATTTAAACCACAAGCAAGCTATTAATATTGAATAGAAAAAGACTTTAGTTTATAAATGTCTTAAGTTTATGTCGTACCAAAACTTCCAAAGTGCTGCTTCTTTTCCAAATTACTGACATATGTGGTCTTCCACAGTCTGATGATGAAAACTCACATGCATATTTCAAGGGTTGTCCAAGAACTCTCGTCTTGCACTTGCACTTATCTGTTGGTGGTTCTGTATAATGTAATCAAACTATTCAACATTGAAAACATAGTTAATAAAGACAGCTAAAATGGCATTTCAGAAAAGCCTGACCACGGATAATCCACCTCTCCTGATATTGTTTGATATATATTACTCTTACGTAATAGCATGTGATGGATTCACCTAGCGACATGTTAAAGAGATATCTTTCTGCCATAAGTAAAAACATCAATATTATTACTTTGGCAACCATATTACGTAGATTGAATACTGTAAATTGAATAAATTAGACCAGATGTTTGATTTTCGTACGAGTTTTTATAATATATTGACCAGCAGAAGAATATCCATATTAGTGTGTATGTACTGTGCGTCTATTTAAAGCATGCTTATTTGTGAATAACATCCACACAGGATCATGCTGAGTAAATATCTGTTTGTCAGATGAATTGGCCTGTCAATATTAATCATCTGTGATTATGAAAAAAAAAAACTCAGGTCACTTTGGAAGAGCAATGGAGTATAGTTAAAAACGAAAAAGCATTTGAAGAGAGAGATCTTTTAAAAGTATGCATCTATATCCCCCGCACATATATACCTATTATTAGGAGTGCAGTAGTCTGAATACTCTCGCTTGTGTGCATATTTTGTTTGAACGTGATTTGTCGCATGCAGGAAAGTGCAAATCAAAACTATGGTTATCCAATGAAGATGTTGTAGACAATAATTCCCAGTAAGGATAGAAAACAAGGCCATCATTATATATATATATATATATATATATATATATATATATATATATATATATATATATATATATATATATATATATATATATATATATATATATATATATATATATATATATATATATATATATATATATATATATATATATATATATATATATATATATATATATATATATATATATACATATAAAGATAGAGAGATGCATCAGGAATGGAGCCTATTACTACTGTAATCGATTATATCGTAACAGTAATCGCAATCGTGATCATTAATTGGCAGTGTAATCTCATTGGCAGTGTAATTTTGTTGTGTAATCATGATTACAACCTAAAACTCATTAATTATATTCTTGACAATAGTCAAAATTTTTAATGTTTTAATAAACGAAGTACCATGAATGTATTACAATAAGGAATGGGTAATTTTAGTTGTCCAATAAAGAATCTGATTTTTTTCTTCTTCTAAAAGAATATATTTTACCTTGTAATGTTTTAAAATTGTTTTTCAGTTGTACATTGAATGATATCTGCTAAGAACAAAGCAGATAACAAGAAAATACAAGGCAATCGTAATCAGCCACCTGGAATAGTAATCGTAATCATGGTTTCCAACTGACCTTTAATCAATCCAGCACCTGTAATTGACCCCATGCCTAACATACATCCATCCATCCGTCCATCCATCCATACCTATGACACTGAGTGAAATAGTTTGAATACTCTCGCTTGTGGCCATAGAAAGTACCGGAAACAAGGTAAATCTTCCTTCATCGTCTAGGGAAATATTTTTCAGGCGAATCCAAGACTTGCCTAAAATCTCTATTCGTTCCTGATAGGAGGGTTCCACTTTCACTATCTCTGTATCTAACCAGACCCAAATCAATGGTTTGTCATTGAAATACCACTCCAGTTTACTTATCCTGTTTCCATCTTCATCGAAGTCCCAAATCAAATCGGTAGTGTTACCTTTGCAAACAGTCATAGTCCTTGGCTCGGTTTTCCATCTAATTTCTGAAAGAAAACAAAGTCACATACTTTGTGTAAGCAATAATTTATTTACATTGGTTACATTTGCAACTAGTTTATATCTGACTAATTAGTATCATATATTTTCTCATAGGCTTGGAGCATAAAACTAAAATATGGCAATATTTACATTTTCCTTTTCAATTGTTTGTTGCCAATATTAAAACTAAAATGGAAAGTTACATAATGTCCATACTGTCCTACAGCCGAAAGAGAAAATGTAGTGTATGCAATGTTGCTTTTGTACAGCGTTGTTTTCTTGAGTTCATTCACGCACACAAACACACCCATGTAAAAATGTGTTTGTATGTGTGCCCTACATTTGTCTGGCTAGAATGGATTTTAGATACACACGTATCGATGTTGGATCCAATGTATTGCCAAAAGGGGGAAACATTTGGAGTATGATGTTGTGTTCTCATGAAAAAGTAATTAAAAAGTCATAATAAAAGCACATTGACTATTTTATCAATTGATCGTCTGTGGAGGCAACAATTTGATTCAGTCGAAGATTAATGCTGACAGTTAAGAAATCTCAAAATTTTTATTTAATTTCAAAATTGTATCATGAGCTTGCTTTCATGCCACTTTGTTTCATGTATTATTCATTCTTGGAATATTAAGAGTGATTAAAAAATTATCTCTTTAAGGTGATCATTGAATTCTCTTTAAACTTATGATGGGGGGAGGGGGCAAGTGACCAAGTAGTCTGAAGTGCTCTCTGTTACGGATCACTACCATCTCACCTCTGCTTGGGTTCGAGCCTAATATTCGGTCAATGTGGATATGCGAGAAAGCTTGCCAGTAGCTTCTAGTGGGTTGGTGGTTCTTTCCGGTGTTTTCCCGGGTTCTTCCTTCACCATTAGTACTGATAGCCATGTATAGCCTATTGTGTGCTGAGCAATGGAGTTAAAATCTACAACAACAACAACAACAAAAAACTTATGATTGTCCATAAAACTTTACCTATTAGCTCAACAATGAAAATGGAAATAACCAGACATAAACATAACGACTAATGCTTTGACACAATATTACCTACCTTGTCTCATTTACTGTTTAATATCTAGGCAACCATTGCATCCATTAGTCTATATTAACATTTTGATTTGGATAAAAAGTTTATAAAATAACTGTTTAAAAGTGGCAGATCTGGTTACATTTTCTTTGGAAATAATATTTGCCAATATATGCCAGCTCTTTTTCTCAGATTAAGCATTTCTAATTTACAGCATTTGTTCTTCTCTACAAATCACAAGAAAGTGGATCATTGATTGCTTTAGTTATTGTATAGGTAGTTGAGAAGTGAGTGAGAACAATCATCTTGTTGTATAGCTATTAAAGAATCTCTGTGTCAGTTTAGAATATGTCAAGACTTTGAAAATGATTTATAATGTTTCCACTGGTGAAGGCAGGATATATATATATATATATATATATATATATATATATATATATATATATATATATATATATATATATATATATATATATATATATATATATATATATATATATATATACATATATATATATATACATACATATATATATATATATATATATATATATATATATATATATATATATATATATATATATATATATATATATATATATATATATATATATATATGATTGACATCATTACTCACTGTTGGTATACTGGTGTATGCAGTCTAGTCCATATTAATTTTTTATTTCTTATACACAATTGCTTTCTTGAAATATGATACTCTTATTGAAGTTGGTTATGGTAAAACATTGTTTAAGAGGTTCATATGGGTCTGATATTGTTAACCTCTCATGTAATCAATTTATAATGGCAAATCAATGATAAACTTTATCAGGTTAGACCGCTCGTGTAGCCTAGTGGTTAGAGTGTCCGCCTCGGATGCTGGAGGTTGGGGCTTCAAACTATGGCTGAGTCATATCAAAGACTTCATGAACATTGTACTAACAGCTGCCTCACTAGGCACTCATCATTAAAAGGTTTTTGTTAGGACTTGTCAGCCGGGTGTTAGGATAATGTGACTGGGTGAGACATCATGCTACATGTTTGTTGCATGAAGTCCCAGTGCTAGACATCACTATAAACTGCCACATTACAGATCTCATAGCAATATGTCTGAACAAATGTTAAAGCTATGTTCAAGATCCAAATCACACACACACACACACACACGCGCTCACATCAGGTTATAACGGAATTATTTATGTTAAATTAAGTCAAAGTATGTACAGTTACTTGGAGAATTTATAAACAAAGTTTTACTTTTCTTGATGGCTTTTGTTATGACAACTACAGTAGATGGCAGAAAGGATTAAACTTAATTATACGTGTTTTATGCGAGGATGATCTCTGTCAAGTTAAATCAAGTTATATTAGCAGTTTGTGAAAAAACTAGTCGATGGATTTTTGTCGCAAGGGTTTAGTGACAGGGCTCATGTTGATGCTGGATTCTTTAATTAGTCTGAATTTCCTTTACCCAAGAGTTCTTTATGCACAATAGGTTAAATTGCTTTGAAGAGACATTTTTGAAAACTTTTCAAATCACTGGTAATGGCGTCTTATTTTGTGGCACATTGTACTTTATGCATGCCAAATATTATCTGTCAGAATTGGTCATAGTATATTGAATGGCTTATAAAGATAAGTTATTTGATCATTTTTCTACTTTAGTAAAACTGACCATATTGCAAGTCGGATATGCACGATTGTGCGGATGTGTAAGACAATTATGCCTAAATATTTTCTGTAGAATGTCCTTAAAACTGCCCCAACCGTTATGAAGAATATGCAAATTATAAATGTTGATGGATGCAAATAAAACAAAGGAAATTGCTCTACACACTGCGGTCACCGGGCCAGAGGCAAACCCCGAATTATGACCAAATAAGCTAAAAATATTCATTATCCTGATTAGGGATCTGAATTCATTTCTACGCCTTTAATGTTGTGTCTTTGAATATTACTCTCAGCTGTATGTTTTGCCACTTCATAATGATGTGCAGCATGTTACACAAATAGCACACACACACACACACACACACACACACAGAAAGAGAGAAAAAGAGCTTTCATACCTTCTGATAAATCGATTTCCAGATACATCAGAGTAAACAATAAGATCAAGTTTGGAATTACGTTCTCCATCATATGTCTGAAATGAGACAGATAAGTCAGACAAATAATATGTTTATAATATATTATCATAGACGGTGCGAACATTCTATAACGTTATGAATTAGAAGGCATTAACAAGTTATCTGAATCCTCTGCTCTAGGTTAAAGCCTAGATTTAATAGTCTGCTTAATTTTAAAGAGAATATTCTTTCTTGCAGAGATTATGTACAATTCATCCTCAATAATTCACACATCAAAATATGCTTAAAGACTTGTGACTAAGGAGCAAATCCATATTGGCATACACCATACATGCATCTTTATTCATCAGTCCAGATGTATGTGTGACAGATGCTTGTTTAAGTACTATGTTGTGACTGCCATATACACGAGTGTCGAAACTGATAAACGTATATAGAGGGTAGCACTTGTTTCTGATTTATGCTATTCATAAGTCAATTGAAAAAAGATCTTTGGAAAAATGTGAACAATCAAATGCAATCAAAAGCCATATGGTGAGTATTTGTTTCTCCATATATGTTGTTGCAACATTTAATTCATATATATATATATATATATATATATATATATATATATATATATATATATATATATATATATATATATATATATATATAGACAGAGATGTGTTTGTGTGTTCTGTGGCAGAGTCGATTCGTAACTGACAGTAGGTCTTAGTTTGATTCCTAAAAAGTAAGAGATCTTGAGATTACAAACCGACGCAAAATCGAAGTTGAACCAGTAGTAGATGATTGTTTCGGTCTTTATCAAGTGTTCCTGCGGGTCCTTGAATCATGGGGAAAAATAAATTTGCAAGGGCCTAGAAAAAATCATAGAATTTCTCCAAACTTGAAAATGTTTGGAAAAGTCACGGAAGTTTTGACAGTTGAGTTCAAAAATTGATAACTACTACTTTCGCTGAGCGCCGAGTACATGTTAAAGGAATTTGTTTGGAACAAGACGTAAGTATGATCGATAAACGGTTGACAATGAAAGATGCAGTGGTTCTTGAGTTTTGTGAAATGGCCCAGAAAGGGTTTTGGAAAATTAGTGGAATTTGTTTTCTTTAAGTCAGCGGAAACCCTGTGTAGAGAAAGCTGCTGTAGTAAATAAACTACATTTGTTTTTACATATTTAAGTGAGTGAACCTGCAATTCGTTATAATAATATTAAACTTATTCATCATTTAATACAGGTCACTGTACATGATCATGATTCCGTCGGATGACTGTTATATCACTATCTGTTTACCTGCAAGGCTTTCAATATAATTTTATATGGCATATTGAGTTCAAACAATTGTTTGTAAGGGAGGTAATTACACATATATAAAAGGTTAAATATGACAATAGCGAGCTTCTTACACTGCTGCCAAATATGCTTTTTATAGACGTATATTATGTAAACCGAGTGTGCTTTATCTGAAATCAATGTTAATATAGGCATAGAGGTGTCTTACAGCGAATGAATGTTAAGAGTTTAATTAATTGAAAGCAAATGCTGATGGTTTTTATAATATAACGGCAAATGACAGTGAATTATTTTTCAAAGAATTGCAGATAAAACGAGTTCTTAATAATTCGATCACATGTAAATTTGCTGCCATATTGTTCCTTAATACAAGTCCTGTCATCTTTTTCTGACGTCAGCAGGGCGATATGATTTAAAATTCAAAGAGTTGACACAAAAATTCTAAAATGTGTCCTAGCAATATCTTTTCCACTGATGGGGCAGTAGAAAACAAATAAGTATCAGTAACAATGTCGTGCAAAACAAATACAACACTACCAGGGTGAAGTGTTCCCCAAATTCCCCAATTTTGCTAAAAGCAGACACAACACAGTCAGTTCAATTAAATCACTGTATCACTGTTAATGCCACTGATATGGTTCCTTCAACTATTGGTTCTATATTTATCTTGGGGGTTTCCATTGGTTAATTTAACTGGACAGATTTCAGAAACGTTCATGTTTACATTTTCGATTTTTAAAAAAATCAAGTATACATGGTTTGTAGAGCCTTTATAACTTCTCAAATTTGTGGGGTTGCTTTCAAAAGTCTTTGGATTCAGAACAAGTTAGTTTTATCATGTAAAAATTCTTGAATCTGCTATGGCAGAATAACCTTTCCCCTGGAATTTGTATGTTCTTGATGTTGAGCTAATCCTATCAAATACAGATATTTATCAATCCCAAGTACACAAACACATGCACAAATCCTAAATTCTATAATCTAATTACATCAGTACATCCACACTTCAACTGTACTTTGTTGTAGAGTTTTCAGAAATGCATTTAGTGAGACTGAATGTAAAATACTTCGATTTGAGCTAAACAATTCAGCATGACACATAAAATAAGATAATGTGGCATTTTAATATTGATGTAATAGTGTGATGTACTGTGAATAAGATCTTCAGTTCAATAATTATACAAAAGATAAGCTGATGACAACATATAACTTATCTACTGCATGAAAATATTCATAATGTTTATAGAGATGCTGAGGCTTCATGGTTTGCCTCTTTAAACAGAAAACTGGTGGCAATGTTTGGAAAATACTCAGATATTGTGAGAATTATTTTGTAAAGTCACATATCACCTACATCAGTTAATGTATTTGACTGAAACGTTTTTGGAACTTGTATTACTATGTGGCTGAAGATGAAACTTTAATATATCACGTTTTCTTATCTTTCTGCTTTAGTACGATGTCAAGTCATAATGCCATTGATTAGAGGCTGAAATGGATCGTAATCGTAATGCAGTGCGCTTGCTCCCTGAATGGATGTTGCTAATAAAAAGAAAAAAATAATTGATAACCATCTTTCGTTAGTCTACAGTAGTATTCACTGTAAATATTATCATGCAAAACTCTAAATTCTGAATACAGAAGTTTGGCAACTTTTTAACTAAAAAATGTTTATAAATCTTTAATTGTTGATTATGAACTTATAATAATATTAAATCTTGATACTTTCTATTCCTTCTCTTGAGTCGATGGTTCTTTCCGGGGTTTCCCCGGGTTCTTCCTCCGCCATTAATACTGGCCGTCATGCATAGCCTATCGTGTACTGAAAACGGCGTAAAACCCCACAACAACAACAACAACAACATAAAGTTATAATCTGTAATAATACCGAAATGAAAGCCCTACAATTGATGGAATTTTATCAGTATGACGATATATTGTATTAGCTAGTGAATGGGCACATTGTGTATGTAAAATATGACTCACCCATCCCCCTCACTAAAAAGAGTACAATTCAAAGGGGCTATATGTTTCAATGCTGTCAGAATGATCGAATCACTCAGTATAATATATATATCAAGTAAACATTGAGTCGTAATTAAGGTATTCAATGCTTTTCAAATGTTGCCTTATTATTTTTCCAGCTCATTAGAATTGAAATAATACCCCCAACTTCAACAGAAGGGTACTATAGTTAAACATTTACGAAGCTGTACATACCACTGGCTTGCATGGAACATACGTGTATTCGTGTGAAAACGTCATGTGAATGTAGTTTCAGTTGTGATTTTACTTCTTATACTTAGCTTACTTAATACATACGTCTATTCCTTCTCGTGGGTCGATGGGTTTTTTTCTGGGGTTTTCCCGGACTCTTCCTACACCATTAATAATGGCCGCCATGTATAGCCTATCTTGTGCTGAAAACGGCGTTAAACCCTACACCAATAACAACAACATAAAGTTATAATCTGTAATAATACCTAAATGAAAGCCCTACAATTGATGAAATTGTATCAGTATGACGATATATTGTATTAGCTAGTGAATGGGCACATTGAGTATGTAAAATATGACTCACCCCTCCCCCTCACTAAAAAGAGTACAAATCAAAGGGGCTATATGTTTCAATGCTGGCAGAATGATCGAATCACTCGATGGTTTTTTCTGGGGTTTTCCCGGGCTCTTCCTACATCATTAATAATGGCCGCCATGTATAGCCTATCTTGTGATGAAAACGGCGTTAAACCCTGCAACAACAACAACAACAACAACAACAATTTTCTATTCCAGAAATTCGTGAACTATTAAACTAATTTGTATTCCGTGAAAAAGATCGGCACGTGAACATATATTCAGTTGTGAAGCGTACTTGTTTTACTTAACCTACATAATACGTAATTTCTATTCCAAGAATTCGTGAACTATTGGAGGTGAAATATCACGTCACAGCCTAAATATATAGAAAGCACGTAGTTAGACATTTAAGGAAGTTTAAAATATCGATAGCCAGATCAATCCAAACAATAACAAATAATATTTCTAAGTAGGTTGACTAAAATGCCAAACTTCCTTGTTAATTGACAGTTTATGTCATGCCTGTTTAAATACACTGTTCATACATAAGTAGTGAAGTGGGCCACCTTAGCCTCAATGGAAATTAGCATTACAAACCCCCCTGGGCCACTTTAGCCTCAATGGAAATTTAACATGGAGAAAAACCCTGGGCCACTTTAGCCTCAAGGGGAATTTAACATGGGGAAAAAGTCTTGGGCCACTCTAGCCTCAAGGGAAATTAACATGGAGAAAAATCGTGGGACTGTCTAGGGACAATGGGAAATTAACAAGGGAAATGAAATAGGGTCGGGACCCTATTTTAATACGGTCCCGACCAGATGGGTCTATGGAAAGGGAACAGGGGGGAGAGGGATATAAAACACACACACACACACACACATGGGGTACGCCATTGAAACTAGATCTCTTTTCGAGAAATGGGAGTGGTCCTGAAAAAGGCCTTTGGATTTATGTTAATATGCCCTTAACATAAAGGGCATCTGCGGCATCTTCTGGTCCTCAAGCTGCGTCTTACTACAGGGCCATAAATTAGAGTCCTCTTGAGGCAACCTTGTCTCTCCACGTACACTCTTCGTATCCACATACTGGTGTCTGACCTGTGGACAACTGTCCACTTGGATCGGACATACATTAGCATGTCCGTCCTGAACATCATGGAAGAAACAAGGGTGGATGATTCGACTGTGGTCCACATCTTGAGGCGACAAGAACAGGTGAGTGATTGCACTGAACTGCGCTTATTTATAGGGAGAGGAAGGATTGAAACGGATTGAGTTCGTTGACCAACCCAAACACGCGTTACAAAATTCAGTCAACCCACATCCATTCCGAAGAGAGTTGTCTGTGACGTCACATAGTCTATCTAGATTCGATATCGCCTGTGTGCAGTCAATCCATGCGACAGTTTTTCAACATGACGGAAACTCAGAAAACGATCCATTGGCTTGCACCAGCCGTGGAGACTACACAAGGGATCCCGGACTTACTTTCAGAAGAGGTGAACTGGGATTATGTGGATTTTCTTACCTCACAAGAATTTGTTCCAGAACCTTCGTCACCTCCTTCATTACCACAAGTGGAGAATTTTACACAGAGACAGAAAGAAGAATTGGAGAAATTTATGCAGCAGCAAAAGGAAGCAGAACAAGCTTTTCTTCTACAGCAACAGCAGCAAGAAGAAGAGGTAAGAAAAAAACAGCAAGAAGAAGAAGCAGCAAAGAAACAAGATGGTGAAAGTCAAACCGTCACGGTACTGTTGGACATTTTAGCCCAGTTAAGAAGTCTGAAACAAATGTATCTGACTTCTTTATCACGACCGAAGAGAATACGACCTTCCCGAGCGAAACACTCCAGCCCTGGGACTAAGCCTACCGTACCGCCCTTAGTGATTTCAACCAAATCATCATCAGAAGTAGGCCTCGGCCGTGGCAAAGGCATAAGACAGTTAAAGTTGATTGCTTAAACTCACCCCTTCACCGAAAACGGCCCTTTTCAGGGCCACCCACGTCTCTCGAAAAGACATATAATTTCAATTGCCAAGAACTCAAAAAAATTCCCATTTTACCCCTATAGTACGTGTCTGTGTATGAGTGCGTGAGGTAGGTTCTTATTTTTAAAATCAAAAACCCAAAACACTTACCTTTTATAATTAATTTATTCTTTAATCAATATTTACAATTCAATTCACAATTCACAACATTAACACTTTAAAAAAGTTCATTCACTTTTTCTCTCTCATTATTTACTCTCTCTGTTTTTTAAATTTCTTCACAGGCTTTTCCTCTTCTTCCTCCTCACTTTCTTCCCTTCTTCTTTTCTTCTCCTGTTTCTTTTTCTTCACCTGTCTGCTTTCTTCCTCTTCTTCTTCTTCTTTCTCTGAAGAATCCCTCTCTTCTTCTGACTCCTCTTGTTTCTTTTTTGGGCAATCTGGAGACCAATGTCCTTTTTCTTGACAATAATAACAGGTATCTTGACTTTTGTCTTTTCTAGCCCCTTTTTTCTTTTTTGACGGTCTGGACACTCTGAAGACCAATGCCCTTTCTTCTGACAGATATAGCAAGTATCTTCACTTTTATCTCGCAAGGAAGGAGAGTAGTCCGAAGACTGGTCTGAAGAAAATTTTCTAATGACCCATCGCAAAGCTTTGATGAAACGTTCTATTTGGGTAGTCTCTTCCATCGGTTTGAGAGTGAAATGAATAGTGAAAGGACAAGACACGTACCCTTTATATACGCTGGTCTGCCATGACTATAAAGTAGCCCATGGTGTTTAAACTTGAGTCATTTGACGTTTTACACTCAAGATGAAACGATCCAATTCATTTGAGAAGAAAGAAGAAGAAGAAAGTAAGAGGCAGAAACGTGATCTATCACCTCGTACCAGAGCTGAAGTCTTGGCACAAATTCATGCCAGTGATTTTGAAGACGACATGAATGAACCAGAATCCAAACCCTCTAAAAAAAATTCACCACCCTTAGTCAACCCTGACAAATACTATTCCATTCGAGAGACAGAAAAGCGCTCCTCTAGTAAATTTAGAACCACGGCTTACAAATACGCGGTGAAATTTAAAGATTTCAAGTCCGAAGTACCCTTAGAGAAAGCAGAAGGGTTCATTACTGGGGTGTGGGATTCTTTACTCACCACACTGAAGCGACAATGTCAACCCAAAGAAGACGATCGCTTGAGACTTTCCATACAACACGACGGTTTGAAATCCCCTGTTTGGATCGAGTTTAGCTCCCCTGCAGAATTGACTGCTTCCAAAGTCATGGACAAGATTCAACACGTACAACAATCCAATGACCAGTTTGACATCACCGATGGAAAAGCCACACTGGACATGACCCACGTCTCTCCTCCTCAAGGGACTGGACGCACAAAGATGTTATTGGTGGACGACATTCGCAGCACCAAAAAGAGTCTCGTCCGAATTAACAACCCTCAAGACCAGATGTGTTTAGCCCGTGCGATCGTGGTGGGACGAACTTATGTCAACAAGAACGACACGGTAGAATGGAAAAGAGCCTGGAAAACAATTCGACAATCGGACCGAGCCAAACAACGAAACGAAGCAGAACTCCTGTTACAACAAGCCGGACTGTCCAAAGACACACCCTGTGGCATTCCTGAAATGCAAAAATTGCAAGATGTCCTAGCTCCACGATACACCTTGAAAGTGCACGCTCAAGAAGTGCGCGGACCTCTGTTGTTTCGAGGGAAAGACTTTAAGGACGGAAAATACATTCATGTCTATTATCACGATGACCATTTTGATACCATTACTACTATTACTGGATTCCTGGGATACAGATATTATTGTGAGAAATGTAACTATGGCTATAACAATCGAGAGCAACACAAGCATTGTGGATCGAAATTCTCAGGATGTTTGGCCTCTCCACCCTGTCTGAGCGAAGGACCAGTGCATTGTTCAACTTGTCTGCGCACGTTTGTCAGTCCTGCCTGTTACCAACAACATCTGAAAACGCAAGGTTCACAGCAGAAATGTGCTTGTCAACGGCTGAGATTGTGCCCTACGTATGGACAAGGTATACGTACCAATAATGCCAAGGCACACGTATGTTCAGAAAAGAAAAAATGTCACCACATCGTGGACTTGGAACACGAATGCTACGTGCAAAAATACCAACCCCCACCAGAGAAAGAGGACGGTCACAAGAAGAAAGGCAATTTCACCTTTTTTTATTTCGAATGCATGCAAGAGACCGGTATTCACATTCCTAATTCCTGCGTGGCTCATCGAGCGTGCGAGAAGTGCATTCAGGAACCTATCTTCAGTCATTACCCTCACTGAAGTAAGATTCCCGGAGGGCGTGAAAAAATCTTTCGAGGACCGAACACGTTAGCCGATTTCGCCCGATGGGTCTTAGACCCCATCGACAAGACGTGGAGCCAAGAGGACATCGAACGTTACGGAGATTGTCATCGTCATGCCACGGTGATGGTTCACAATTTCTCCGGATACGATGGACAGTTTCTTTTGAGGTACTATACGGAACAAGGCACCGAGCGTCCTAAAGTGACTTTGAACGGAGCCAAAATCATTTTCATGGAAGTGGGACATGTACAGTTTAAAGATTCGATGAGTTACTTGGCCATGCCTTTGAGTCGAATGCCTAAAACGTTTAGAATGACAGAAATGGCTAAAGGGTACTTTCCACACTTTTCAATACGGAAGCCAATCAACATGCCGTTCTACCCCATTTGCCTGAGGCTAAAAACTACGACCCAGACAATATGCATACCGAACAACGAGAAGCTTTCTACGCTTGGTACCAGGCTCACGCCTCCGCCCCTTTCGACTTTCAGGAAGAAATGTTAAAGTATTGTCATTCCGACGTGGACATTTTACGACGTTGCTGTGGAAAATTTCGAGAACTGTTCATGGAACACGGAGGGGTCGATCCTTTGAAAGAAGCTTGCACCATTGCCAAAGCGTGTTCCTTAGTGTACCGGCAACGATTCATGCCTGAAAACACCGTGGCTGTCATCAGTCCTCAAACGGCCAACTATGTCAAACTTCAATACTCGGTCAAAGCCTTACGCTGGTTACATTACTTGTGTGACAAGGAAGACAAGTGGATTCAGCATGCCCGCAACGGAGGGGGCGAAAAGACCATCGGAACGCATTCGATCGATGGCTGGGACTTAGAAAACCCCAAGATTGTGTACGAGTTTAACGGTTGCTTATTTCACGGATGTCCCGTCTGTTACCCTGACCGTGGCACTAAAAATCAGTTTTTACAACGAACCATGGAAGACTTGTACCAGGCCACTTGTCAGCGACGTCTAAAGTTAGAACAGGAAGGATACCAAGTGGTGGAAATGTGGGAACACGAGTACGATCACCGTTTGAAAATCGATCCCGAGTTTAAACGCCTCGTGGAAAGTTACCAGTTCATGGACCCTCTGAACCCGAGGGATAGTTTGCACGGAGGAAGAACCAATGCCACCTGTTTGCTGTACCAAGCCGACGAAGAGAAAGGAGAAGAAATGAAATACTTGGACGAGTGTTCGCTGTATCCCTACGTGTGCAAATATTGTCGCTTTCCTGCAGGGCACCCACAATTGTTGACGGAACACATCGACCCTAAAAACGTTCGACTATACGAAGGTTTGATGAAGTGCAAAGTTTTGCCTCCCACCGACTTGTACCATCCCGTCTTACCTCACCATTGCCAAGGCAAACTGATGTTTCCCTTGGGTCGTACATGTGCCGAAACGTGCAACCAAGACCAGCCTTGTCAGCACACCCAAGAAGAACGTGCCTTGACGGGAAGCTGGGTCAGCGTAGAATTGTTCAAAGCTCTGAACATGGGATACCAACTGTTAGAAGTGTACGAAATTTGCCACTTTCCCAAGACAGAACAATACCACAAGGGTGACCCCACGCAGAAAGGCATTTTCGCAGACTACGTGGATGCCTTTTTGAAACTAAAGCAAGAAGCCAGCGGCTATCCGTCCTGGTGTCACACTTCCGAAGACCAAAAGACATTCAAAGAGAAATACCGGGCACAAGAAGGCATCACTTTAGATCACATCGAGAAAAACGAAGGCAGGCGATCGTTTGCCAAAGTGATGTTAAATTGCTTGTGGGGTAAAATGGCACAACGCTCGTGTTTACCCAAGACGGAATATTTGACCGAACCTTCTCGCTACTTCCAGATGATTCACGACAAAACCAAATTCATGAAACACGTGGACGTCGCTCGCGAGAATTTGATTTTAGTCAATTACGAAGAAGATCTGGACTTTGTACAAGACGACCCTTTTGGAAATGTCATCATTGCGGCTTACGTGACAGCTCATGCTCGCTTAAAACTGTACGAAGCTTTAGAGCTGTTAGGGGAACGCGTGCTGTACTTTGACACGGACAGTTGCATTTACATCGATCACCCGAGTCAACAACACCCTGACATCGAAGGAGACCGTTTAGGAGCCTGGACAGACGAGCACCCCGACGACATGATTCTAAGTTTCGCCAGTGGCGGTCCTAAAAATTACGGCTACGAATACCGGGACAAACAAGGAGAAGTGCACACGAAGTGTAAAGTGAAAGGATTGACTCTGAATTATCGTACCAGTCGAGTGGTCAACTTTGGGGTATTGAAAGAAGCCTTGCAGTCTAGAGAGGATGAACACTTTAAAGTGACCACCTACCAACCCAATAAGATTGTACGTTTACCCACTCATCACATCGTCAGTCGTCCCTTGGAAGAAGTCTATCAAATCGTGTACCAGAAGCGAGTACGACTTCCCAACCACTTTACTTTACCGTATGGACACGTTGGTATAAAACATTGGTTGTAAGAGGATAGCCACTCACCAGAAGAATGAGTTTGCCACAGCAAGAATCGAGTAAGAAACCCGATGAGAACTCCAAGTTCAAACCCCACCACTTTCAAGTCTTCTTACCTGACTATTGTGATTGTGCCCGTCGATTGGAAACGTTTCAAAAATGGCCTACGGATAGGAAAGGATTACCTACTTCGAATGTTTTAGATAGAACAGGATTTGTCTACTTGGGACCTGACACTGGATTGGGATACGAAGTACAGTGTTTCGCTTGCGGACTAAAGTTACGAATGGATCTGTGCATCTATAAAAATTCAGCTATTCTGGAACATACTCGATGGTCTCCACACTGCCCTTACCTTTCTATGGCCTTTCCACCCATGACACTACGGTACAATGATGACGGCACCTTAGAGACGGTACCTTCCAAAACAAGACGTAAAAAAGGAACGATGTACAAGCTTGAGACTGCATTGCGACTAGTATAAAAAGAGGCTATGGTCAAGATCGATAGTTCATTGTGACTACCAAGACCAAGCGAACAAGATGAATTTTTTGAAAGAGACAACATTTCAGTTTGGGGATTGTACAAAAGTTTTACCTTCCCCTAGTGTGACTAATATTGGATGGATAAGACCCAGGCATTGCGACGGAAAATGTCCGGAAGGAAACTGCGATTGTCCATGTGGTTACCATTGTAATTGCGTATCGGAGTTTGCAGACGAGTGCGATTGTGAGCCTTGCGATGGGAACGATGCTGTACGCTGTGACCTGAGCGATGCTGTAAAGCATCATGGGAACTTTGTTTTCACTACCCCTATCATGGAAAGTGATGCTGTGCGTGCCAAACCTGAGGGATGCGAAAGCGATGCCACTCGTCCTCTTGGACACTTTACTGGGTTTCGTTTTAAAAGTGGATGTTCACCTTCACGTTTACCCCTCTAGGGATGTCATCCAGCCCTGAGCAAACTCCTGTCCATGGCACCCAACCCTCATCGAAACGAACCTGTGAAAAACGAATATTCGTTCCCTGTGCGTTTGTCGGAATACTGCGACTTTGAAAATCGTCTTCAATCGTTCAAAGGAAAATGGCCTAAGTATCTGGGAGGACCGACCCCCGAAGAATTAGCCAGAGCCGGATTTTTCTACTTGGGCGAAGGAGATAAAGTCAAGTGCTTCAGTTGCGATGTGTCACTTCACCACTGGGAACCACAAGATTCGGCCTACGTAGAACATGCTCGATGATCACCGAATTGTCATTACTTACCCTTAGTGGGACCGAAACATTGAAGTAACTTACCATGTCGTTGAAGAAGAAACCAGATTGGTTAGGAATCAAATGTTGGACATCACCGAGACCAGTATTTAAACTCCATTTCAAAAACGATATTGAATCATTACCTAAAGAACTGCAAGAGAAGATTTACAAGGAAGTTTGGCAGGGACTTGCCAGAGTGAAATCTCAATGGGTAACTGTAGAACTTTTATGCCAAGAAATTCGCAAGAGGAAAGTGAAAAAAAATTAATCAATGTGATAGATTTCTCTGGGTCAAGTGTGCATTCGTCCTATTATATCACTCTAAACCGTTTACATCGAAAGAGTTCAGTGAGATTCTTGGACGTTACCCCGAATGGCAGTGGCCAGAAATTACTCACTATGTGAATTACTTTTGCTCTAGGAGAAGATTGTGAATTGTACTGACTAACCTGTTTATGGATACTTTACAAGAGAACATTCGTGGTTTGCCTGTGGAGGTGAGAGAACGCATTTAGCGAGAGCTGGTCAAAATACAAGTGAAACGTAAAGAACAATTGCATCCGTTACGTCACCAGATCTTTAACCACTGGTACCTGAATGGTATAAAAGAACTGATTCGTCACAAATTGTTTCAGCGGTCAGAACTTGTTCAACACTTTGAGTTAGTGAATGAACGAAATGTTCATTATTTTGGTTACTTCGAGATTCAGCTAGAGCAACGCATTGAGGAAGACAAGTTAAAGGATTACCAACATATTTTACGTGGAATCTGCTTAGCGGAAGAGGAAACATCTAAACAAACTCTGAAGTTTAGGTTACAGTATGCAAGATTTGAAGAACGAAGATGTCTAGTTAGAAAGTACCTTTAATGCTTCCGAAATAAAGTGACTATAAAATCAGGAATCCATGCCACGGCTTATGTCACATGTGATTGAACAGATTCCGTGGAAGGAACTCAATGACCATATTCAAACCGTGGATCATTACCATCGATTATTACAAGAACTGAATCCATTCGATTTGGGTCGACACATAGTGTGTGTCTTAGTGACTTGTTTTCTGGGATTTCGTTTACCAGCCGATTCCTTGTGGACTCTTTACGATCAATACTTACCACACAATGACCTTAAATGGTCACGAAAGACTCCTTTTGCTCAAAGCCTTGCGGTTTCATCTGGATACTTCTCGACCTCTACGGGAAAAAAAGATTCGTCAACTTTTAGCTACCCAAGACGTGTATGATGATGTGTGTGTAGCTTGTGACTTACACCCCCATTGGACAGATGTCCGTGCCTGGAAAGAATGGGATTTTGAGGCTTGGACCCAAGAAATGGCCCAGTATGCACGAGATTTGTTCAAGGAAAAAAGTCACTTTTCAACCTGTGTTAGTGACGGTACCAGAAGAACCCATCACCCAGGACAGGACTGTCGTGAACATGCCTGAAAGACAATTTCGGGAGGACACTTGTGTGACCTTACCCCCTATAGAACTGGTCAGAACCTTACTCACAACATGTTGTACAGACACTTGTTTCTATTCCACGTTGATCATTTCGATGTGCCTTTTATCGTTGTACTTAAGTCTTTGGCTTTTATGTATTTTTGTCTTTCGTATTCATGTTTAAAACATTCAATAAACGTGTCCTGAAAAAGTATATAAACTCTTGTCTTGTTTGTTTTCGTGTCACAAGTGACATTCCTCACATTATGGTTACTTCTGTTCCCTCTTCCTCTACTGTCAAAGTCATCGACGAACACTTAGATCGTGCCAGTTGAGAGGCTTTGTATCTTCGTCATCCCTTTAACATGCTCATTGCTGGACCTAGCGGTTCAGGCAAAACCGAATTTGTCAAACGTTTGATCGAACATAAACATCATTTGATCGATCGTCCACCTCAACGTGTCGTGTGGTATTACAAAGAGTGGCAATAGGCGTACAGCCTCTTGCGAGAAAGTCAAGGCGATTCCATCGTGTTTGTGGAAGGCATTCCTAAAGAAGACGATGGCATCGTCTCTGACTCCCGTTAAACCCATTTGGTCATTTTTGACGACATGTTAGGAGAAGACGAAGAAGAAATTAAACTGTGGTTCACGCGCAAAGGGCATCACCGTAATGCCAGTGTCGTTTACATCACTCAAAATTTGTTTCAACAAAGTAAACCCCATCGCACCATCAGTCTCAATGCGCATTACGTGGTCTTGTTTAAGAGCCCTCGAGATAAATCACAAGTGCAAGTCTTAGCCAAACAATTAGGAACGCCTTGGCTGACTCAGGCGTACGACCATGCCACTCACACTCCACACGCCTATTTACTCGTCGATTTGAAACCTACGACCCCCGAGGATTTGCGATTTCGTACCCACTTGTTTCACCACTGGTGTCAAGACGGAGGGCCTGTACTGTACACGTCTCCGTCCTCGACTTAACTTCACTCCAAAAAAATCTATAAAAACCTCAGACACTTTTCGTCTGTCTCACACAGTGTGAAAATGACGTCCCTTCAATCCTATTTTCCCGTCAAATTGGTTCGTGCCTTGTACGGCATCAGTCGAGAAAAAAATCCACAAAAACGGGCTCGTGTCTTACAAGCTAGTCTCAAAGAAGTCTTACGATGGTTCACAGTGACAGCACGTCAATTACTCCAAGGGATCATTCAGATTCCTCATCAAACCAAACGCTTTTTCAATCGAAACAAAGTCGCTTTAACCCAACTGGCCGATCCCAGCATCGACAATCAAACCAAAAAACAAATCATTTTGAAACCTGGAGGGAGCGGTACTCTAGGAGGGGACATCATTTTCTCTCTCTTAAGATGGGATCCTAATGCTCCCAAAGTTCTCCCCAAGAAAACAGTCAAACGAAGCTCCAAGAAGAAGAAAAAGAGCCACGGTGTCAAGACCATGTCCCCAATGAGACCCGTGTCTGCAAGAACTTCTCCAGTGGCGGGACCCTCCTCTTACCAGACACCACCACGGAAAAAGAAAAGAATCCATCAGAAAAAGAAGCAGAGAAAAAGTCCCCAGAAAAAGAAAAGTCCACAGAAAACTAGTCGCAAGAGAAGCACTTTAGCCAGGACGCAACCTCACACTCGCAAAGCACGACCTGCAAAGGCGGTGACCACATCTCCGGTAGCCTCAGGTTCATTCACTTCCCCGTTGATGTCACCAAGAACTGAAGAGTACTTGGAGACGTTGATCACACCAAGAACTTCTCAGTTGATAACCCCAAGAACTTCCCCAGTGGCAGGACCTTACAGTGGCTGCGGCTCACAAAGTACCTGCTCCCAAAGTCAAAGTCCAAGAGAGATCGGGCATGTTACAAAGTTTACTAGATTTGTCCAAGCAAGAACTGGCTCGATTTAGTCCGTTGCGTACCCCTGCACGACGTGTCATGCCTGTCCTCAAGTTGATACGACGTCAAGACAATCAGTGGCGACGCGTTCCAGTATAAAAAAGGCCTGTGACCAAGTTCGGGTATCAGTGTTCTTGGTGCTGAACAAAGATGTCACCCTCCAGAAAGCATTCCTCTTCTAAACCCCACGGAAAGAAAAGGAAAGGACTGCCTCCACGTTTAGTCAAACATGGGGACATGTTATCTGTCCTGTCCAAAGCTTCTCCACCCCTTGCGAAAAAAACTCATTCAATCGGCGTCCAAAGAGGTCATCGATTCCGTGTGCGAATGTTGTTTGAACGTCTTGAAAGGCACGATCCCTTTGTCCAAACACCATAAACAATGCTTAGGGAAACATCGTCACGTTCTGCGTCAAACGGTTCAAAAGAAAATCCCTCTCGGACAAAAGAAGATGTTGGTCCAACGTGGAGGAATTTTACCCCTCTTGCTAGGCCCCTTACTGAAAGGAGTCTTGGGAACCATGTTGGGAGGACTGATGGGAGCAAGATAAAAAGGTCCTCTGAAGTCCCAAGATCTCAGAATCGACCCCTGACAGCCCATGGAAGGACGAAAACTAGCTTTAGTGCCTTGCAAACGATGGATGGAATACCATCGTTGGCAAGAACAACGCACCCCGCATTTACCTCCCAATTCCAATTTGAGCGAGATGTCCCAGTTACAACACGAATTACAGTCCTTGATGGATCGCCAAGATTTGTCCGAAACAGAAAAATCGCAAAAGTACGGTCAACTCTTGCAACGACTGCAACTCTTTCACCAAAAAGCTTTAGACGAAACAGCTCTTCCGACTCTGAAAGATTTTAAGACCTTGATGAAAAGTCCGGGACCATCATCACTACCGCCACCACCACCACTACTACCATCCCCAGGAGTCACCAGAGATGCTACCCCACGAAGACCTGAGGAAGAAGAGATACGAGAAGTGTTTCAAACACCGTCAGCAGCTCCCATTTCTAGTAAGATTGCAGCATCATTGTTGACCCCGTCCCCCACACCCCAACGAGAAGAAATGAAAGCTTGGGTTAAAAAGAAGTGAAAAAGAAAGAAGGGAAGCCAGAAGTGAAGAAAGAAAAGAAGATCAAAACCATTCCATTGCCACCTCCACCACCACCACTACCTTTGACTTCTACTCCCGTAGCCCATCGGACACGTAAATCCGTTTCCAAACCACCCTTTCGTCCCACCCAAAGTAGCATCCTCGAAGAGTGGGTGCCTTATTAACAAACCAACAAAATGGAGAAGGTGTTAGCCAGCATTTACTACGATCCCTTAAATCCTGCAGGTTACGCAGGAGTTCAAAAATTGTATCGTGCTGCCAAAATGCGAATGAAAAGTCTCCGTTTACCTCAAGTGCAACGATGGTTACAAGAACAAGCTACTTACACTTTACACAAACCCATTCGACGCAAGTTTTCCAGAAGTCGCACCCGAGTGGAAGGCATCGATCATCAATGGCAAGCCGACTTAGCCGATGTCTCTCATTTGGCCAGCTACAATCGCGGCTACAAATATTTGTTTTGTGTCATCGACGTCTTTTCCAAATTTGCCTGGGTCGTACCCTTGACTTCCAAATCGAGCAGCGAGTTAGTGCGAGCCCTGCAACGGGTGTTGAAACAAAGCGGTCGTCACCCTCTTCGATGGCAAACGGACAAAGGTACCGAATTTCTGAACCAAGCTTTCTAAAAAGAATTAAAGAAACGTGACATTCATTTTTTTACCACCGAGAATCCTGAAACCAAAGCCAGCATCGTGGAACGTTTTCAACGCACTTTGAAAGAACGCATGTGGAAATATTTTACGCATCACCACACTCTGAAGTACATCGACATCTTACCGCACCTGGTGCAAGCGTACAACCAATCTTACCATCGAAGCATTGGACGTGCCCCGCAAGAAGTGACTCCCGACAACGAAGTGTTTGTGTTTGAGCGCCTGTTTGGTACGTCTCCGACGAGGGCTGTCCCCAAGAAAAGTGGAGTGTTGACCGTAGGAGATTGGGTGCGCATTGGCAAAACCAAACGCACTTTCGACAAAGGTTACTTACCTAACTGGACTACCGAATTGTTTAGTGTCACTGGACGAGTGCATGGTCGTGATCCTGCCGTCTATAAATTGGAAGACATGAACGGAGAGGTACTCAAAGGAACGTTTTATTTGCCCGAGTTACAACGTGTCACCAAAAAAGAAGACGACGTGTACGACATCGAAAGCATTCTCGAACACAGAACCCGTAAAGAGGGCAAACGACGTGTCAAAGAAGTGAAAGTACGTTGGAAAGGATATCCACCCAGTTTTGATTCTTGGATCGACGCTTCGCAAGTCATCGACTATAAAAAGAAGTGACCATCATGCCCTTTCACACAGACGCAGCTACGTCGACCACTCCTTCACCCAGTTCTTCTCTGCAAGATTTACAGAAACAACCCTTTTGGGTGTGGTGTGGAGAATGTGTGCCTAAAACGCAAATCGTCTTTTTCTGCCAAATCTTCGTGGTGTATCGTGTCATCGGGGCAGCCATTGCCAATCTGAGTTTGCAACAAGGAGACAAACAATTGTGGACCATTTTATTGAGCAGTTGCATCGGTTACCTACTTCCTAATCCCTCCCTGAAATTCACCTCAAACGGTAACAACGGGAACCTTGTGTCCAGTGCCAGTGCCAATCACCACTCCAATAACAACCCTATTATGGGCTGAGACACTCCTCGGACGTCCAGTAACCCCTCGGACAGCCACAGAACTCTGGAATTATGAGTCACCAAAACCAATTTTACTTAACCGTACCCAGTGACAGTTCCATGGAGGTGTTTCCCAAGAACACGTTGTGCTGTTACACGGCCAAATTACCTCAGGCCATCCCATTAGGTCACGAAGCCCATTGGGAAGTGGCTTTGGTAGAAATGATTTACCCAACACAAATCAAAAACATCACTGAAAATCAAAACATTTTTGACGTCGAAATTCTGGACCTAACAGGGCAGCCAACCATGATGACCACGAATCAACATAAATCACTTGCGAAAACCCAAATACCCCGTACCAGCAGTGACACTTCTCCTCCATTTTATGTTTATCACTTTAAAATTAACCCAGGCCATTATTTTAGTGGTCAACATCTGGTGGAGGCAATCGCTGACAAATTCCATGCAGCATTTGACAAAGTTCTGACCGGACTAAAAAAACGTGTCACCATGGAGTACCACAAAGTGTCTCATCGTCTACTCATTAAATTTGAAAGTGAGGATAAAAGTATACGTATCAAATTTTGCCCTGAATTGTATGACATTTTGGTTGGAGACCTCAATATGGTCACGGATAAGGATACCAAAAGGATTCGCATCGCAGACATTGACAACAACGGGCATTTTGCGAGGTATTTTCGTTTCCCGGTAGAACTGAACCAGGGACTGAATTTGATCTTCGGGTACTCCGATGTGGTGGAGTACAACGTGGTGGGACACACCTCTGTGCCATTACTGCGTGTCATTCCTTTCAAAGTGGATAGTACCACGACCAATAACCAGGAAAGTGGAAACACTTATCACGTCCACCGCGAATTTGTACAGCCTCATTATTTATTTATTATTAAGGGCAGGCAAAAATGTCTTGTTGCAAACGGGTAAAGACCTTTTGGGTCGACGAGAAACACCTAAAAATGCCCTGCACGCTACTGAGGCAGGAATTCGGCAAGGACAAGGCAGAAAGAGACGACGAAGAAAACACCCTTTTACCAGACTTCACACGTCTAAAGCTAGAAAGACTAAGAAAAGAAGAACCCTTCGAGGCTTAGACGTTTTCGATTATTGAGACACAGAAAAAAATGATGCACCGAGAGTCATGCGCTTGTTCCAAGTCGGAACTGGATCTGTTTGCCATGCCACCTACCATGATGACGATGCAAGAATCCCAATGGGTGGAATTTCACCCTGTCTCCTCATTGACAGATTCCGCTCCCATCGAGTTTGAAATCAAAGGACAGCCCGAAGATTACATCGATCTGAATAGCAGTTACTTGTACTTGAAAGTCAAAGTTATAGATAAGGGAGGAGATGCTATAGTAGACGAGAAAGTAGCTCCCGTCAACAATTTCATGCATTCCTTGTTCAGCTCAGTGGATTTGTACTTGAATAACAAACTGGTCAGCAGTAGCATGGATGCTTACCCTTATCGTGCCTACCTGGAAAATCTCTTGACGTACGGAATAGACGCCAAGAACACCCATCTCAATGCCTGCGTACAATGGGAACCTGACGAAGAGAGCCAGTTTAACACATTCGAACCGGATGCAAGCAAAAATCCACACAATGAGGGATTTGTAGAACGAAGAAACAAAATCAAAGATGGACAGAGTTTAGAACTGATGGATCGTTTGCATTTGGACATGTGGTTGCAAGAAAAGTATTTGCTGAACGGGGTGAATGTCCGCTTGAGACTGAATCGTAGCAGTGCCGCTTTCCATATGTTGGCTGATAGTGCTGACGTCAATCCCATAAGCAAAATCGAGGAGGCCAAACTCTACGTACGACGCGTGGAAGTGTTACCTAAAGTGGGTAATGACATCAGTAACACTTTGAGCAGAACGACCGCCAAGTATCCCATATGACGTGTGGAAGTGAAAACGTTCACCATTCCCGCTAACCATCATTCCATGATCGAAGATCATCTGTTTCAAGGACAGTTACCCAAACGTTTAATCCTTAGTATGGTCATAAATTCAGCCTTCAACGGAGCCCTCACTGAAAATCCTTTTAAGTTTAAACACTTAAAGGTGAAGAAAATCGAAGTCAGTCGCGATGGCAAGACCTTGTGTACCCGACCTTTCGAACCTAACTTTACCCAGAAGAATTACTTGAGATCGTACTTGTCCTTGTACGAAGCCACCGGCCAGTTAGGAACCAACACCAGTCATGGCATTACGTACGAAGATTACGCAGGAGGCTATGCTTTGTGGGCTTTTGATTTCACCCCTGACCAGGGCAGCGACGAGGGACATTTCCACCCTATAAAATCGGGCCAGATTCGTGTGGAACTTCAGTTTGCAGAAGAAGTGAAAGAGACAGTGAACGTCATCCAGTATGCAAAATTTGATAATGCGATAGAAATCAACAGTTTGAGAGAAGTCATTCTAGATGATTAGAAGCCATGGAAGACTGTTATCCCTCTTTACCTAGTGGAGAAACTTTAAAGATGGAATGTGAGGAGACCATGGAAGAAGAAGAAGAAGAAGAAGAAGAAGAATCCCAAGACAAAGACGAAGAAGTTGTCATGATGAAGTCGAGATGGCCAGAACAAGAAGCCCATTTAGTCTCCTGTTTTGCCAAACACTTGGTCGAAAAAATTACGGAATTGATGAAGAAAAATTGCTATGGATGTCAAAACGATCATCCCAGTCAAATTCAACACGAAAAAATGTCTGATGCTGAGTCAAGATAATAAATTGGACGAGTACCTGGACGAAGCTTGGAATCTCATCTCGGACGAAGTCGTGTTGCATCAGTGGTATAAAGACTTGCGTGAACGTTCTTGTCCACCATTAACCACTCAAGAGATCCATCGTATCGAAGCTCTCCTGAATCAGAGTGGGGAGACGAAGCGAAGAAACGGTTATTTGTCAGACATTTTCAAGCAAAAAGTCAGGATCGAATTGATGACTTATTATTACCTGTGAAGAAAAAAGAAGAAAAAAAACCATACAAAACATGGATACCTGGGAACTTTATTACCTTCTGAACCACAGTTCGTACACTGCTTCTTGGAATCCTGTCGTCTGTGCTAAAGATGAACTCCTTCATCACAAACCTCAAGACCATCAAGCTTATGTGATCAACACGGACGACAGTCATCTCCCAGGAACTCACTGGGTAGCCGTCTACTTTCCTCAAGAAGGATGTGTGGAATATTTCGATTCTTATGGATTGCCCCCTCTGGAAGACGATATCATTGACTTTATGAGAAGAAATGCTCAGACCACCCGATTCAATAATGTGAAATTACAAGGCACAGATTCCTTGGTGTGTGGACAATATTGCGTGCATTTTCTGCATCATCGCACCCTGGGCTATTCCTTAGAACATTTAGTGACTCATTTTGATCCTTGTTCTTCTTCTAGAAACGATGTGAAAGTAGATCGATGGTTCTGTGACCATTATGCTTATCTTTTATCTCAAGCTAGGAAACGTAGTGTCCATCAACGGCCTAATGACTTCCAACAGTGGAAATCACAATTTCATTCACAACGTTGTCAGCCCTGTCCAAAATAATGTGTAAATTGAAAAAATGTTTGGTATTTGAAAAAAAAATGTTTGATATTATATTGTTGGATTATTGCTAAAAATGTTAGAGTTGTTGGTTAGTGTTATGTGATTTTGAATAAAAAATGTTGTTTTGATAAAAAATGCCTTTGTCTTTTGTTCGTCTATAGGAATTTTGATTCGTGCGCTTTGACTTCTCTCTATCTCTCTCATGGCACTCGTTAAACTTTCCGGCTCGAAAACCGTGTAGGGATGTTTTCCTTCACGTCCGCGCTTTGACTTTAAGAACCGGGGTAGTTTCCAGTCAAACCATTCATTGTCGACTCATCCTCCTACGAAGATGTGCTCCAAGCTAGCTAAGCTAAATGATGCCTACGTGAACTTGCATAGGGTCAGACACAGTCTGATACCGAAGCCTGAAGAGATAGAGAATGTGAGAATGTTAAAAGTCACCGAAGACCTGATAGAAGAGCTCTTCAGAGAAGAAGTGAACAGGAAGAAAGAAGAATGGACAGAGAAGTACAGACTTCAGAGACAGCAGCAGCAACAACAACAACAGCAGCAGCAGCAGCAGCAGCAGCAGCAGCAGCAGCAGCAACCTGAACCTAACAGAGGCTTTGTCGATTGTCGTATCGACACCAAAGAGTTCTTCTTCTCTTTCCGAAGAAGCAGACATATCGTCAGAAAGTCTATCCTCAGAGGACGTCGCATTCTTAGAAACTAAAAGATGGCCCTAGCTTCAACTTCACGCAAGCAAAGAAAACCAGCCCTTTTCAGGGCTACCCCAATCTCTAGAAAAGAAATAACAATCGATTTGCCAGTGTGTGTATATAGAGTAGTGTGAATATAAACACTCACTCATTTCTGGTGTGATTGTATAGGTTGATATGTGTGAGTGATTGTAAGGGTTAAAGTAAGTTTGTGTGAATAGTAGATTATGATGATTGTTTTGGTGTTTGATGTGTGTGGATAGTAGATATTTGGGTTTGATTTGACTGCTTACGAATGTGGATAGTATATTATTGGTTTCATGAAGTTTTTTAGAATAGTGGTGGGTAGTATAAAAAAGTGAGTGAGTGTTTCTTTTAGGTCCGCGAGTTGTTGGGTCATGATCTAGGTAATATCAATTTTGTTTTCGGGGGATGTTTTCCATTACGTCGGCGCTTTTAGTATAAATTAAAAGTCACTCGTCAGTCTAGCTACCCTTGTTGATTGATCGACACCAGAATGAACACCAGACTAGCGAAACTGTTGGAACTTCATGTGCACCTGGAATATGCCAGGCACATACTAAATGAACTGGCCGCGGAAGCCATTGTCGAAGAGGGAAGGATGAAAGAGGAGGAGAGAAGAAACAAAGAAGAGGAGGAGAGACGAAACAAAGAAGAGGAAGAAAAGGAGAGAGGAAATTTCAGAATCCCAGAGACAGAAGACTGGGGTTCTGAACCACTTATCCCGCCTCTGCTCTCTCTTCAAAAAGAGTGAGTGAAAAGAAACTGGGGAAGAAGATGTGTGTGTGGTGCCAGGCCTGGAAGGTGCCATCATTAACCAGGTGCCATGGAGTTCAAAAAACAAACAGCCCTTTTCAGGGCTACCCAAACCTTTAGAAAAGAAATAGCAATCGATCTGCCAATGTGTGCATGTAGAGTAGTGAGAATATAAACACTGACTCTTTGTTAATGCTTTGCATGTGTGGATAGTAGATTTGGGGTTAGTTTATTGCTTTGCGTGTGTGTGGATAGTAGATTTGGGGTTAGTTAATTGCTTTGCGTGTGTGTGGATAGTAGATTTGGGGTTAGTTTATTGCTGCTTCACGTATGTGGATAGTAGATTATATGAAATGAGAAAAGTAGGAGGATTTTTCCTTCACGTCCGCGCGTTGTTTGGTTATGATCTAGGTAATATCAATTTTGTTTTAGGGGGATGTTTTCCTTCACGTACGCACTTTAACTATAAGAACCCACAAAGTTCGTCATTCACACCATTCTACAGAGAATAAACAAAGAAGATGGAGGTGTCCTCACTGTTTAATGATTTAAGGCATGTTTATTTCTGGATGGTGGATGGTGAATATGGAGTTGAAAGGATTGAAAGAGATTGGAAGTTAGGAACCAGTGTGCACTACGTGAAAGAACTAAAATTAGCCAGGGAGATGATAGAGGGATTAATTGAAGAAGAAGTGAAGAGATTGAGAGGGCTAATAAATCCACCTTACGTCAGAGTGGGGACATTAAAAGAGGTCATGGAGAAAGTAGAGGAAGTAAGAAGGTTCTTGGAAGAGATAGAAAAAAGGTCAGAGTGGCCCTTTGTCAAAAGGAGTGTTGAAAGATTGAAAAAAGTGGAAGAAAAGATGAGAAAGGTGTTAGATGAAGAAGTGGAGAAAATAAAGGACAGGTGGGCAAAAGAGAGAAAAGAAGAAGAAAATAGAAAGAGAACAGAAAACTTCGACAAGCTCAACCATAACTGGATACGAATACAAGAGAAATTTAGAGCTCTAGGCCATCCTGACTGGATGCCAGAGACGAAGGAGAAGAAGAAAGGAATTTGGGAAAAGATAAGGGGATGGTGGAAGAAGTGGAGGAGTTAGAAGAAACCCAAAGGCCCTTTTCAGGGCCACTCCCATTTCTCGAAAAGAGATCTAGTTTCAATGGCCTACCCCATGTGTGTGTGTGTGTGTGTGTGTGTGTTTTATATCCCTCTCACCCTCTGTTCCCTTTCCATAGACCCATCTGGTCGGGACCCTATTAAAATAGGGTCCCGACCCTATTTCATTTCCCTTGCTAATTTCCCATTGTCCCTAAATAGTCCCCCGATTTTTCTCCATGTTAATTTCCCTTGAGGCTAGAGTGGCCCAAGACTTTTTCCCATGTTAAATTCCCCTTGAGGCTAAAGTGGCCCAGGGTTTTTCTCCATGTTAAATTTCCATTGAGGCTAAAGTGGCCCAGGGGGGTCTGTAATGCTAATTTCCATTGAGGCTAAGGTGGCCCACTTCACTACTTACATACATACATACATACATACATACATACATACAGGGCCGGCAGCCGCCTAGGGCGCTAATTTCGGGGGGGGGGGGGCGCATTTTAAATTTTTTTATTGTTTATAAATTTGGAAGTTGATATTTTCCGCGGGGGGTGGGTGGGGGTGCGCCAGAATCTAACCTTGCATAGGACGCTAGATAGTCTGGCCGGGTCTGGCGCCGGCCCTGCATACATACATACATACTGTTACGAGTCTATGCTCTTAAAATAAGTAACAGTAAAGAGTGAAAGAGAGAAAGCTTTGTAAAATTAAACCAATAATTTATTTCTCTATAATACAAAGTGTAAATCAGAAAATAGAACTTAATGTATTGCGTACTAAATCCCAAAATAATCCAAGAATTACAAACACAAGACTTAATCATATAAAGTCCTGAATAAGACTCAGTTCGAGTCCCATTCATATCCAAAAACTGAAAGCGACGATGTGTCTTTTATAGTATATGAGTGCTGATGTGTCTGTAGTGTAAGCCTTAATCTAATAAACTTTGAATTATCACTTGACAATAAAGGTAATCAGATAGTATGGGCAGCCGTCGCCGCCAAAATTACATTAATTAAATGATCTAGTATGAAATCAGATGATTTAACCTAGCAAATGAAATGATAAATCCAAATTCCAAATGATGTGGTGTCACATAGAATGAGTTAATGAACAAAACCGAATGATGAATTTAGATTTCAAATGACGTGGTATTACATGAAATGATGTAGAATGAAATGATTTAACTCAACCAATGACATCATGAATTTAAATTCCAAATGATCTGGATTGTAATTTCAATTTTGTCAATGCAGTCATCGATTCTTGGTAACGGTAATTGATCTGTTTAGTCACACTGTTTACCTTTCCATAATCAGTGCAGCACGAGACTAAAAGGTCTCTCCATTGTAGTTCTGTCGAACCATAATTTCACTTTTGACTTGAATTGCTGGATGCCTAATTCAAACATAATCAGCTGGAACATTCGACATAACATTTTACCCTAGATCAGATTGGATAGATTTACGAAGGCCAAGTTGAGTAACAAGCTTTATCAAAGCTTTAACAAATGGTTTTAGTTTTAATGGTCTTAAAAGGAAGTGCCTTTGGAAATCTTGTTGACGCACACATTATGGTCAACAAATATTGGCACCTGACTTCGTCGTATGTAAGGGACCGACCCAATTAACCATTATTCTGCTATATGGTTCGTCAAATGCAGGAATAGGTTGCAGATTAGCCTTATATATCTTCTGATTGGGTTTTCCTACCATTTGACAGGTATGATAATATCTGCAGTATTTACAACTATCACTTTTAATTTTTGGCCAATAGTAGTGATTCAAGATGTTGTGATAAGTCTTTCTAATCCCTAAATGACACGCCAAAAGAGTTTCATGGGCCAGACTAAGACTTTCCTGTATATACGATGTTGGAACTACAATTTTATAGTTCACTGACAACTCGTAACCAGCAAGTAGCTCAGGGGGTCTCTACGTTCTCATACGAATCCCATTTTGAATGAAGTAACAAATAGGTAATTATGTTACTTCAGTTTCACTGATGTCTCTTTGAAACATACATTAGATCTCGGTATCTTTTTCCTGTTCTACGACAAGTGATTGTCGTTCATTACCCTGATTAGAATAAAGAGATTTATTATTTAAAAGAGGATCACTGAGCTCAATACCCGTTGATAGATTCAAACAAGGAGTAAACGTGGCCTCACCAAAATCCTGACCAATACACGTGTCAGCTAAAGGAATACGTTCCTGATCAACATCATTATCAAGAACTTTCTTTACCATAGCTCTAGCAACTGCACAAGCTAGGAATAAATCAGGGAATTCGTTTTCAATAGGATCGAGTTTCTGATCTAAACAAGGCTTGTCAACTACAAGTAAATTAACAGCAACCTTGTCTCCAGCTAGGTCATTGCCTATTAATACATGAACGCCCTCAATGGGTAAAGCAGGCACTCGTTCAACTGTCACGGGTCCTGAGACTAGGTCTGATTACAAATGTACACAATTGAGGGGAATATGAATAAAGTAATACTCTACTCCCTGAACAAGAACCTTCTCATTAGAAGAAGACTTCTCAAAAAAGGCAAAATACTGATAATAAAACATTCAGAGAAGCTCCTGTGTCCCTTAACGTTTTGATAGAGATATGATTGGCTAAATCACCCATGAGCGATATAGACCCCTTTGGCATGAGTGGTTCATAATTCTCCATAATAAAATTAGACTGGGGTTTATTAGACCCAACACATGTTTTGCTTTCAATACACGACGTGACCCTGGCCTCTTAGAAAAAAGAGCATTTGGAATAGGTCTGTCTTGATTTTGGTGTAGTAATTTAAAGCAATCAGAAATAAGGTTTTATTTCCCCTTGCAATAGGTACAAATAAAAAGAGATAAGGACATCCGATCAGTCTTATCGTCTTATCAGAAACTTGATTTCTAAATGTTTTGCCAGATTGAGATTTAAAAGGGCTCATAGTAGACTGAACTACTATTATCAGACGACTGCTGAGCGGAAGACTTACTTACAAAAGAAACTTTATGAGTTACGGAATACTCATCATCAGTACGAGCAGCATTTTCTATAGATTCAACCTTATGCTCAACAAGATAAGTCTTAATGTCACTATGGACGCAATTCTTGAACTCTTCAAGTAATACAAGTTGTCTTGATCTATTTTCAAGGCTTAGCACTAGGTATCAAATAACTGCTCTTGCAAATACGACATGGGTTTGTCCAGCTTCTTTTATTTGTAGTTCCTGATTTTTTGTCTGGGACTAATTCATAATTCTTTAAGATGCGTTCCTTAATCAGATCATATTCAGCACAGCTGTACTGACAAGGAAGCATAGATGTCTCAAACTTTGCAAAGTGCACTCTGTAATAATAGAGACCGATGTTCTCTTGGGTATTTTGAATTTTATTTTCAGCAGTGTATTCAAAATGAAGAAAATATTTATCTACTTCTTTTCCTCTAAAGTGGGGAAGTAACTAATATTCTTAGTAACATCAAAACTTGAATTTGTATATAAAGTGGGGATGTGCTTTTCACTTGCCAGTTCTAAATATTTTAATCTAAGCTGAAATTATCTTTGTTCCTTTTCTGTTCTTTTGCATTTGTATTTGCATTTGTCTCTCTCTCTCTCCATCTCCTCTTCCTCCAGTTGTACTTGGATTTGTTTCCCTCTCTCCTCTTTCTATAGTAGCATTGGTTTTCCTTCTTTCTTTAACTGGATTTTTCTTTCTCTCTCCCTCTTTCTCCAGTTGCATTTGCATTATTTTCTCTCTGTCTCCTCTTTCTCTAATATCATTTGTTTTTCTTCTTTCTGTAACGGCATTTATCTTTGTCCCTCCTCTTTCTCCAGTTGCATTTGCATTTGTTTATCTCCCTTCTCTTTCTCCAGTTATATTTTCCTCTATTTTTCCTCTTGATCTAACTGCATCTGTCTTTCTTGAAGCTCGAGCTTCCTTAACTCTTATTCCGTTTTGCATTTTAATTTTAATTACTAATCAAAGAAGAAATGAACTCGGTTTTTGACAAGATCAAGTCCAGCATACAACAAATAATTTAAAACTGACAAACAATTAAATTAAATATACATAACAATACCTACCTACCTACCTGCCCGCTCCGGTGGCCTAGTGGTTAGAGCATCCACCTCGGATGCGTGAGGTCGCGTGTTCTTACCCCGGCCGAGTAATACCAAAGACCTATAAAAATGGTCCTCACAGCTTCCTAGCTAGGCGTTCAGCATTAATAGGTTAGTGGTAGGAATCATCACACTGGTGTCAGGATAATGTGACTGGATGGGACATCATGCTACGTGTCTGCGGAATCATGACCCAGTGCTAGACATCACTATAAACTGCCACACTGCAGAAGACATCGTAGCGATACGACTGAAAACTTGCTAAAATCTTCGCTAAAAACCAAATCACACACACACACACACACACACACACACACATACTCTCCACCTACCTACCTAAAAGTAAATGTGTTGTTATTGTTGTTGTCATGGGTTTAACGCAATTTGTCAGCACAAGTGAAGCTATACATGGCGGACAGTATTAATGATGGACGAAGAACCCGGAAAAACCCCGGAAAGAAACACCGGCCCACGAGAAGCTAATGGCAAGCTTTCTCACATACACACACTTGCTGAATCCGAGACTCGAACCGGCACAGACAGAGGTGAGATGGCAGTGATCCGTAACGGAGAGCTCTTTAGGCTACTCGGCCACTCGGGACCCCACTCAAGTAAATGTGAATATCCCTATATATGATGAAAATCGATCTTCATTATTATTATTATTATTATTATTATTATTATTATTAACATTAATATTATTATTATTATTATTATTATTATTATTATTATTATTATTATTAAATATCTAATGGGTGTCTGAATTGCTCTTAGAAGGGTGAATCTTTCATAACTCATGGCTTACAATATTGTTCTGGATAGGAATCGACCGAGTACAGCTTAGTACTACTTAATATAGCAACGATATTTATATATGGTCGTACCCAGATTTTAAGAACAATTTTGCCTGTTTTTTTTAGGGAAGTCAATCATCCGCCATTATAACAAATGACCCAAATAAACATTCATCTCTGTAATATACCTTCTGCAATACTGGATATGTTTACGTTACACAACCTCAACCTGTGGTCAATGTTTTTTTGGTGTTTCCGAAACTTGCAGAAGAAAAAACAAAATTAGAAATAGTATTTCATGGAAAACATCAGTTTTACCAGATACTGCTACATTATGGGGGTATTATAACCATACTAAACAACACAATTATAAAAGATTATGCCAGTAACACTGTATAGTTAAAAATGTTGGTAACAAACATGTTGGTTGTCGTTCACGAATCTCTCTCTCTCTCTCCTTTTCTGGAAGATGATAATACAACATACATTATTTGATTGATGTAGCTATACCAGCCTCACAATTTTGTCTTATTTATTTCTTATTATGAATATGCAATAGAGTGAGTACATTGGCCTTGCTTCAATTGATTACGTAGCATTGAGACGATCCCTTGTCAAAAGCACATAGCTGCTTTGGAGGAGATCGATCGACACTAATTTCATCTATTGTGTTGGTTATTGCAACCCGTCACTATATTTCGATTAACTTTTAAATAATTATGTATTACCATATGAGTATATTTTAAGCTGACTTATTTGTTTAAGGTGCATTTCAGTCAAAAACTGCCTTTGTGAACGTGCTCGATAAGCTCGTAATGGCGCCATTGTTCGAAACATCAAATGTAATTAGATCACAATTAATAGTTTCGGTTCATTGCCCACTAATGTACTCCCAGTCTATTTTTAGAGCACTTGTTCTTGTCTCCTTTTGGTGATGATAAAAGAATTAGATTTAGGCATTCTTGGTATGAATTTAAAGATAATTGCTTATTCTGTAGAATAAGAGCTTATAGTGTGGTTGTCTGTTTGTGTGTTTCGATCACAGTGTACAGTGAGTAATAAGGCCTTGGTGATGATGCGGAAATGAAATATGTATTTCATTTCGCATTGCTTTGTTTACAGTCTAGCCTCTCAAATAAATGCCGATTAAGCTATGAAAAGAACTTTATCGTGATGTCATCTTTCAAGGTATTTTAGATTAACATATGATTTGCATTTATTGTCACACAGTGGAAAGTTCAGTTTTGATAAACAAATAAAGAGGCTATATAAGAAAATTAATTGAGATATAAGTCATTTTATTACTGATGGTGAGGTGGTAGCGTTCCCGTTTCTAACACCCAAATCGGAGAATCTTGGCTGTCCCTGAAGAGTATGTGCAGAGAGCATAAATAGTCGTTACAGACGCAAGAGAGGATTTACCTTTAGTCATCTGTCTCATTTCAAAATAAAAATTTGTATGTCAATTTCAAAATTCAGAATTATAAATTTAGTGTTTTGTTAAGGTTAACAGCCATGACAAAGACCATCTCTGAAATTATTAATTTATTACAATGTCAACTTTTGGACTTACACTGATTTCGAGTTATCCGAATTTCAGGTTTGTCTAAATTTCGGATTTACACATATTTATGATTTTTTCGAACTTGGAATTTACCCAGATTTTTGTTTAATGGTTTTATTTTATAGGGAGTTTATATAAATAAGACAGTGCAAGCATCTACCAATATTATTATACCATGATGTAACAAAAACAGGTTATTAATTTTACTAAGCTTAGTTTTTAGAATATTTATGATAAAACTGTTATTTTTAAAGCATATATGAAAAACTGTGGTGTATTATGAAAACCTTGTTTTCTGAGACTTGTGCGGAAAATTTACAGTATTGAATTTAAATGAGTATCGATATATATCAATCTAATTGTGAGAATGTGAATAAGAAAGAAATTAATAGAGAACATTAAAAAAAGAAAAATCATGACAATTTATTCTGTATTTATTTACATTACAAATAGCACACATTTCGTCTTTCTTCTCTGTATTCTCTTCTGTCTTAGCCTGTATTGAACGTACTTATCAGTAGGAGCACCACTGGCATATTTGTGCTCTCATTTCACCTAAAGACGGTATCATGATGATCCAGAATAATATGTTGTGACCGAAATATCTCTAACAAACAGTCGTAACATTTTGTAACGAGAGAGAGAGAGAGAGAGAGAGAGAGAGAGAGAGAGAGAGAGAGAGAGAGGCTAACATGTAATCAATCCAAAATTGTGTATGCAACAAATAATAGGTGTTCCAGAAAGGGGGAGATATTTTATTTTCATTGGGTTAGTTGCCATTCTTACATATAAATGCGTTCACACCATTCTAGGAAGTCAGATCACTTGCCATTATGTGATCTTACACTTACATTTGTTTCCAATCTGCAATTAAAAACATCGCCTGCGTATTGACTGAATATATTCAGGACAGTTAAGTTCTCCAGTCACTGATATTTCAGTTAGGGAAATCAAACATACTTTCTACATTATACATATCGATTTTTTTTCCGTCTAACGTTTGATATAAATAATTATACATACAAAGAGATTTTTAAACTTGTGTAATTTAAACAGGGTTGAGAATCTGAGTAGTTGCATGACATTACCTGCTAAACATCTAGCGATGTTGTTTTCCTCAGAAATAGATATTCTGCTGAACGGTTGTCCTGAAGTGGTTATTTCTCAGCATTTATTATAATTTTGCTCTGTCCTAGGTAATCTGTACCCTTCAGGTATTGTTAAACTCAGAACATCAGTGTTATAAAAAATTCACAAAACTTAATTAATTCATGTATTAGTTGATAATCTTAGCCTGATCGTATCCAGATTGTCTCTACCATTGTCATGCTGTTCACGCTGCAAACGAGACGGGCGGTTTATTAGAAACACGGTCGCCAAATTTGTACGTGGGTGAGTCCATTTTTCAGACCTGCTATTCGTCGTTTTTATATCTATGGTTCTTTTCTTTTTTAAAATCTCTGCGGTGGCATACAAACTGCAGGGAGTGTAGGCGAATATTATATAGGTATCTGTAACCCTTCTTAAAGAAAAGTTAATTCACTGGATGCTCTCTCTCTCTCTCTCTCTCTCCCTCTCTCTCTCTCTCTCTCTCTCTCTCTCTTACAAAAGCAAAACAACTACATTCACATGTGTTAAAGGAACGACCAGAATAAAGATGTCCATGTCATAATGATGCTTTGTCAGTTTTGGCTAGAACGTGATGAAGGTCACTGCTGCTTGTAAGTCAAGATATATCCGTAGTCTGTTGCACATGTCTTCAGCAAACTGGACTTTAGTCCAATATATAAACATAATCTGAAATAAAACCATCTTACCATTCAAAATCCTTCTTTATAAGACAAAACCTTCAAACTGTGATGCGTTTAAATAATGTATCATACAGCAACTTGTGTATCGCGATAGGTATCGAGACGTGGAACAGGTTTAATGTGTTATATCTACCTAATAATATTTGCCTGGTATATAACTAAGTTAACAAGCACAATATATGGGTAGAACGACTGATGTGTCCACTTCATTCTTTATCATTTTCTTATGTAGGCAATACTGAAAATTGTATACCTTAATGTATAGGAGTGATATTAGTTTTGTTTATTAGCCACATCGTGGCTGAATTTCATCTGGTTTATTACTCAGCTACGAGTAATGCAACTCTCGGATCTTACATTGGAAGTCCTGTTGATGATAAAGGCTGCCTTCTTAGATGATGTTCTATCTGCAAAGTCATTATGTAACCGGTGTTACTCCTTCGGGTGTCTCTGCATGTAGTGGGATCTGGTTTTAGGGTGAAATTGAATGCATACCGTCTTGAAGGATACCCAGTTCTCTTCGACGTTCTCTGAGCCAATGACGATTTCTCAGTTGTTGGAAAAATGCATTTGTCACATTCTCATTCTTCAACTCAGCCACCTTAAGCTTTCTTGGCACTTGCATGCCTTATTGTTGTCTGTTAGGCTGGATATGATATGGGCATGGAACTTGGAGGCCTGTCTCTTCCTTTGACGACGATGGCTTTGCTTGGATTGTAGGAGCATCCAAGATGTTTTGTTGCGGTTGAGCAGGCAAACAATTGTGTTGGTGATTAGGAAGTCATGTCCGTTGCATTTTCGGCGTACGAAGAGCCAGTTGTTGTTGCGATAGCAAAAGCCATTTTGCGCCAAAGACACTTGGCCGTGTATTGTGAAAGTTGGCAAATCTAGCGCTGAAGTCACCAATAATGATGGGCGTTTCTGCCGTTGACAATTCTGTAATATACTAGACTCCAGGTATTCATATAATGTTTCCTTCATCTCATATGGGATGGTCATGATGGGTGTATTGGCGCTGATAATTGTTGCATGTCTTTTTCTAAAGTTTGGTACCTCAATTACAGTAGACTGTCATTCACATCCTTTGGCAGATTTGTGAGCCTGATAACTAACTGTGATTTCATACCAAAAACAGTATACTACCTTCACATCTCTCTTATTTACTTATGTCTTTCCAGAAGAAGGTATATCACGATCCTACTTATACGTGTCCTTTGTCAGCTAGGCGAGTATCTTTCAGGAATGCTAACTCGACGTCGAAACCTGCCAGGTCTCTACAGACTAGATCTCCTCTTCTCTGTGGTATATTTTCTGATGTAAAGATACATGAATATGCGCACATATATGGATTTGTCAAAATTCGCAAACAATATCACTATTGAGAAAGATGACTGTGATAACAAGTATATAAAATGAATATTTTCCTTTAACTTATCAACAGCTATATCTATCTCAAAACACAGAAAAAGTGTTTGCTGTATTTTCCTTAGAATATAATGATTGTATTGGTACTTGTTTAGTGCCTGCCTTCCTTTACTATTTAACCTTGTTGGTGACGTCAGTACACATCGAACATTTGTATTGTTTATTCACTGGGGCCATATTGAAAGAGAGGATGAACCTAGTCAGAGAAGAGAAAAGGAGCTATCTCTTCTAGGATCACGTTGACAGTGTGCGCTTGCTACAATGAGCTTAAAGATGATGCAATCGATTTTATACTTGAAGGTGGTACAAGAAGTGCAACCGTTCATATCTGGAGTGTAACCACACACAACATTTCCTGCGTGTTAAGATCTACGGGTAGACCAGCAAACTACATACTAGATTTGGCGGCTCCTCCGTTAACAAGTACAAGTAATTCCCGAAAATACACAATTACCAGCGGGATTCAGCTGTGGATCCTACCTGACATTGATTATAAACCTCCATGGAATTGACTTAGACAACTCTCCTCAGCTCAAACAGTTTTGTAACTCTCGATACTGCCAGATATACTAAATTGGACCATTCTATACGATTATCGACAATCCAAATATTGATATCTGAGATTGTTAGTCCCTGCGATGATTTAATTGCTATTGCATATCCTAGAGTCTAGCACGATGGCTATGTCAAAAAGCCGGCTCAAACGCATCCAACAACTATATCATTAAGAATAAGAGTTTATGCACCACAAAACACGTTTCTGGACTATTAAAGGGAATATTTTGGCGACGAGTATCCGCTGAACGATAAGATAATGGAACTACCAGTGTTGGATATGTTTCCTGGTAAAGCTCAAATAATCTTCGCGAACTATTTTTCTGGATGCAACTATCGGATCATTAAGGAGTCATAAGTTCTAGAAGTTGAATGTATAAACCTTGGTGTGATTTTCGCAGCCATTTATGTGGCAATTCTCCATAAACGGAGGTTGCCCATGATCGCCGCACATGATATCCGCAGTTTGTTTTGTTTCTAACCAACCAAAAAATATTTCTAACATTTTGTCGGACACAGTACGTATTTCGTCCCAAATGATGATTTTGTTTTGGGAATATGTTTTTCACTCATTTGTGCTAGTGTCCACGCATCACTACGTTATCGAAACAGGCTGCGATACGTGTGAGACAACGCCCCTTTGTTTCATCTCTCTAGCAAGCCGATCAGTTGCGGTTAGTATTAACATATCGGAATTTCTAAATGTAACGCACGGATTGTTTTGCCAGAACCACCAGTACCAGTAAGATCAACAATTGTATGTCCTGTAATAGGATCATTACTGATTGTGCCAATGCCGGTTGTGATAATTTATCGCTGCAGTAATACGCATGTTGGGATTTAAAATCGAACGATTTTTTAAAAGATCTAATTTTGATTTACGTCTATAAAATGAATGCGTGGAGACTCTAACATCATCATTTGGAAACAAGTTAATTGTCGTTAACATGTTAATATGCAAGCATCGATGATCTGTGATGAGTAAACTGGAGCGAATCGCCGTCGTCGTAGCTGATGATAGTACCAACTGCAATTCCACCTGGTAGATTGTCCCCGTCTCTGGACGCTATCACGCCTTTGCTGATGTAATGACGACAATAACTGGATATATGTTTGCTTCAAACTCAAATTATTGAATCTCGGCAGATCCAGTTAGATCCACTGCTGCTAGTGGACCGTTTATTACAAATCTGGTCATTTCATGACCAAATATTGAGAAATATGGCTCTCATTCACCCGTTCCAAGAACACTAGCAAGATAACAAGCCACCATATAAACTGAAATACTTCAAAGGGATTATATTTTGTGTTCCAAAGACTATCGTGTCCTAATTCAATATATGAATGCGATATATCTTCCAGAAGATCTTTCGTGGTTGGAAGACATGACTTGTTTGTCGGGCGATACGAAAAACCAAGAACAAGATTGTAAGAAAATTATTCAGCAATTAATCTATGTCGTTTTATGAATCAACGATATTATATTTTGGCGCAACGTGTTTCTTCTTATCATGGGCAGATTCATCGTGATGAAGTTTGCCCGACGGTAGCACAAATTGATCAAATCGATCATTGGATCCCAATTCCGATGGATCCCTAACAGATCAAAAATCGCTCCGAAACAGCCAGACTGATGCAGGATCGCGCTTAGTAAAATTTTTATATTCTCTCAAAAATATTACCGTGGTAAAATCTAATAGTTTTGTTTTCGGCTTAAATTTTATCATGCTTGCCCTCTAGGCATAAATTGTGGTCGACTATCATTGGGACGCCTTTAATACGATAGTGGCCGGAATCGTACAAAACCAAGTGAGTTATTGTACTATTATGTCAACTTTAATCACTTTTTCCAATGTTGCGATGTCTTCTATGCGGGCTCCATTGTCTTTAACACGCTCTGCCCATTCGTTTACTCTTTTGCTCAAATTTGTGATTCTGTTTATCCTTTTCCTCGTCAGGCAATCTTAAAATATTCAGTTACCCGCTGTGCTGCGCAAATTAAGATACCAGTTCGATTGGGTTCAAGACCATTAATATCGGGCTTGTTGATAAAGTATGTAAATGACAGCAGTTATAGAATATGATTTTTCATAATATGGTCTGTCAACGCACGTCAGCATTCCAAGTGCAGAATTTTATCTTCAACGGCAATATGCAGGCCACGTGCTCATGATTGTTGAAAGGTCGAGTTTATCACAGATAATCCATGCTAAGACATCTCCACCATCGTGTTCGACGATAAATTCAATTCTAAATAAATGCCTTTCGTCATCCGCCAAACGATCAATAATGATCCAAACTCGTTCGTCAATTAGTATAACGTCAATCTCATTGATATATTCAGAACGTTGAACAAACACGAACTGCACTGACCTTCTTGAACTCCTCCTTGGACATTGGAAAGTCATACTCAGCCGCAGAATTATCAAGAACGACAACAGCGGAAGGACAAATCTTTTCAAACTGTGGATAGCAAAGAATATTGGTCTCAGTGGAAAAAGACTGCAAGTCACACAAGGAATACTTTGCAGAGTCCAATATGGTTACACACGAGGACTAAGGTATCAGTTAGTATTGCCATCATCATTGCAGGATGAAGTTTTGCATGTGCTTCACGACAACCCTGGCTCTGGACATTTTGGTATATCCAAAATACTTGAAAGAGTAAAATAAAAAACGATTGTATTGGCTAAAATACAAAGACAGAGTATATGAATACGCATGGTGTAAGCAGTGCCAAATACGGAAACACACAATGTCAAAACCGAGCAATAATAAAGCAGAACATTGTTGAATCCCCACTGAAACTCGTGGCTATGGACATATTGGGTCCTCTTTAAGAAACTGTTTTTGGAAACAGATACATATCAGTTGTAACGGATCAGTTCGCTAGATGAACTGAATGTTATGCTATGACAAATCAAAAGGCTTCGACGATTGCCAAGTTATTTGTCAATAGGTCCATTTGCCGTTTATGTGTGCCATACCAGTTGCATACAGACCAAGGCCGTCAATTTGAGTCACAGCTCATTGAGAGGTTTTGGGAAAGTATACGTATTGACAAGACAAGAACTACACATTTGCATCCCAAAGTGATGGCATCGTTGAAATATTTAACAGAATGGTGGAGGATATTTTAAGCTAATACATCCCAGCGGATCAATATGATTGGGATGTCCGTTTATCAGTAGCAACACTGGCATATTTGGCATCAGTGCACGAATGCACTGGATACTCAACAAGCATCATGGTGATGGGCAGAGAAATATAATTACTAATCGATTTACTCTATGGAAAACCATTATACTCGGTTGATGCTAAGAACTATTCTATTTATATACTGTTGCTCCAAGAGAAAATGTGGGATACACAAGAAAAAGCAAGGGGAAACATGAATGAAACAAGCAATAGACAGAAAGAAAAGAAGATATGACGACAGAGCAAATCAAATCAAGTACAATGTAGGAGAAGCCATTTGCATCAAAGTGACATCCAAAAACAAAAGAAGAATCTCCTAAGCTGCAAGAGAAGAGGGAAGGACCGAATCTTATCATTGGTCTGATTTCAGATTTGATTTATCAAGTCAAGCAGAGCCCAAATGACAAAGAGAAAGTTGTGCATCATGACACTTTGAAGCCCATTCATGGAAATATCACAACTGGGTTAAAACACAGAGGGAGAGGCAATGAAAGACAAGAAACATGCAGAAGTATGCAAAGATCGTAGAGAGTCTGATACGAAAAAGGAAATGGAACAAGTTAATGGAAACTTTGAAAATGGAAGTGAGGGAAGCAAAATATTGCCTGATTGGATGTGAGAGTATACTATCTAATCGAATCAGTTAATCTCGAAATAGTAAGGAGTTTGACAGATGAAGGAAGTTGAATTAAGTGAAATACCTATGTATTCCCGTTATCTTGATAGTGCTAATATCGGAGAGCATACAGTTGTATATGTACCTTGGCATGATTGCATCATGTATTATAATCTGGTATTATGCACTTTGGATAAATAATGCAAATGCATGAAATATGATACGATATTTGTTTTGTTTTCTAATTGTTCTTCTTCGTCTCGTTTTTAAATTATCACTTTTGATGTCCATATAAATGTAAAGGGGTAACAATAAGATCAAATTGTCTCCTGGCAAGGACGTCAAACATAACCCACGTATATGTTGTGTCTGTCATTACAGGTTGAAAAAACAACACAACGACGCTGTTCACGTGCAAGCAGAGTTGTAGGTCTTACATCTGCCAGAGAGGTCTGAGGCAACATTGCATAGATAAGCACGGGGGCCCTATTATGGATGCACATACACATGTGCGAAGAGCACACAGCAGCACTTGACTTTGCATATGGACGAAGTGCTCCCCGTACTTGTTACTCCTCAACATAAGCTTCCTGCTTATTTTTTTTTTTTGGGGGGGGGGACTTTGCTCTCACCTGTTTGATCTTCTCAGACCAGTTAGGAAGGCCTTCTGCCCTACTTGTAAATGTTTGCTATACTGCATATTTGATTGTGTAGGTTTCATTTTTGTATTTTTTAAAAAGATTTTATTTTTTAAAAAATGTTTTGTTTTCTTCTTCATTCTAAACATTCATCTTTTTCTAGAAGAAGAAATCAATCTTCTGCCATTCTTGGGTCTTCTTCTTTCTGCCTTCTTTTCTCGTTCCTCCTAATTCTGTCCTTTTCTCTTTTTGGGTCTGAAGTTTCTGCAATTGCCGTTGTTTATTCGGGTATGTGTTCTTTCGTATTTTGTTCGCCTTGTGCCATTCTCTTTGATAATTATCTCTCCGCATCAGGTCCAGCGCACTTGTATATGTCTTTTGTTTTACTATATCTCTATTTTCTGTCATTTGTCCTGCTGATTTTGTTGATGCTGTTGGTTCAAGGTAAGATTTCCCTACTGATTCAGTCTCTATTTTTGTTGTTGTTTTTGGGGCTTCTGCCTTTTGTTGTTTCTGTTGTTTCCATTGTTGGCTATTTTGTCTCTTTCGATGTTGTTGCGGTTGGTTCCCCTATTGTGAGTGATGTATTTGATCTCTCTGCCTGGTTGGTGTTTCTTGATCTGGTTGTAATCCAGGTTGCTGTTGGTGTAATGGATTTATTGTTTGTAATAATCCTCGATTTTCCTCTCGTTTGGGCCGTATTTGTTCTGAGATTATTATTGATGATTGGGCTTGTAAAGATTTTTCTTTTCTTTTTTGCTGGTGCTGTTGACATTGTTGTTTTGGATATTGTAAATTTTGCAGTTTTGCTGTTGCTTGTTATTCTTGTCTTTTTTTAATTTCTTTTGATTGTTCCTGTTGCCGTTCTACTTGTTGTTGTCGTTTCTATTGTTTGGGATTTGGTTCTTTTATTTGCGCTTCTTGATGCCTTCGTTGTTAATGTTGTACCTCCTGCCTTTGATTTGAAGTTGTTTTTTCTTGCTGCTGTTGGATTTGTACTGTCTTTTCAGTGTGGATTTGTTTCTCTTTTTGTTGGTGGCTTTGTTGTTGTTGTTGTTTTGGGCTGCGCATTTCCTCTGTTCGTCTATGGATATTTCTTGTTGTTGTTGTCGTTTTTGTATTCCTTGTTCATTTATCCTTGTCGTAGTCGCTTGGTTTTGGCGGCATTTGTGTGTTGCATATCCAGTTTGTTGGCATCTGCTGCACAATCTGTGATATATACACCCTTTGTACCACGATTTGGTCAAAAGACCATGTAGGAAAATATATCTTTTTACTTCCGTTAATTTGCTTTTTTCTTTTTTCCAGAATTCCTGTGCCTTTGTATATGGATGTCGAGAGGATTGTATCCAGTCTTGATGAGAGAACTGTTATCTTCAAGTTTTCCTCATTTCTGGACTGTAGCCTCCAAAGGTATTTCTAATGGCATGTCCCGTAGGTGTAGCTCTCCAGTTCGCTTTTTTATTTTACACAGAATTGGTGTAGGTTCTTTAATCAAAGCTTTCCCTCCAGCGATCTGAATTTCATCATAAGGTATTACTGGTTTTGTCCCTTTTGTTCGTACTATAAATCCTTGATATCCCTTCGGGTAGATTTTCTTTCAAGCTGTCCGGGTGTTGAACTTTAATCGCTATCATAACTAAGGCTACTCCCTTCACTATATCTCTTGATAATCCTAACATGTCTATCTCTTGGGCTCCTTTTTTGTACGTACATTAAAAAAAAGATCCATCATTTGTTTCTATCTGTCCAGTCTTGATGTATTTGTCTAAGTCCCTTATCTCCTTGTTTGCTCGGTGTGACTCTATTTTTTCTCGTGCTTGTGAAGTTATTTCCATTGTATATGTACAATTTGTTTCTTCTCAATTTGTGATTTTTTTCATCTGTATGTTCCTCAGCTCTTCTGTTTAAACATCTGTGCAATGCTTTTCAGGTATCTGATTCATAGCATAGTTTGCTTTGTACGTGCCATTGCCGACAACATAACAAGTAGATTCAAGTTGATATAGAGCTCACCCAAAGTACGTATGCTCTCCTCGACGTAGAGCACTGACCTGCTTTACTAGACAATACGTCTCTCTCCCCCGAGAATTTGCAGCTCACTGACGGGTCTGTGCGCGCTTACGAATAAGAGTGAAGCATTTTCACGCCCAAAGTATTAGCCCCTCACAGCGAAATATATAGTTTCTCTCGTCCCTAATTAGTCGACACGCCTAACGTTTGATATTCTTTCCGCCTGGGTCCCGGTTTCTTCACACCATCATGGCGCGCTACGGGGTATCCGGCCCGAATTTGCCCTTCGACAGAAGACCCGCTTGAACAAATATTACATACATTTGAAGCCAATTTGGAGATCCCAAATTATGTAATTCCTAGTAAGACGTCCGGCCCACATGATCTGATTCTGCAAAAGTCTGCCTTCGGGTCGTTACATGGGTCAAATAATATAATAATGAATATCCGGTAGCAGAAATCTGAATGCCAGACGGAAGTGGGTTACACATGTTTTAAACCACAATGTTATTACAACCATATACAATTTTTTAAATAATATTATTAAAACCACAATGTACAATGAAAATCTCAAAGGTCACTTTAATATTGACCTATATGACTATTTAATAAGTGGCAGGATTTCTCCCTTACGCTATATAAAACAGACTGCTAGCCCTTGGTAAAAGCTACATATTTAGATCAAAACTTCACATTTGTTCAGAATTACACTTGAGCTAGTTGTCCAAAATATTCTGCAAGCTGAGAGAGAGAGAGAGAGAGAGAGGAGTTAGTCACTTGTTACTTTATCTGTAGTACTCAAAAGATCCCCCTTGGAGTCTTGGTCGAAAATCTGAGGGAGGAATTTATTTAGGCTTAGAGTCCAAGCATTCTGCTTATCATTACTTACTTGGTTTTTAAACTTTTGAATACTTTTCTACCAGTCTAATCTAATGTGCAAGTCATTCCATACGAGACCTGCCGTCTTTCTTAAAGTAACGCATCTGCCAGAGCGATTGACTACTTTTAGCGCGTTTTCCAATCGCACGTTATAATTGTATTAAAGGTTCCGAAGAGACGCTTTCTCAAACTGGGCCAGTCATCGTTCAAAAATGTTTGCATTAGGACACCATGACCTTCTCTTGCATGCGTTTTCGTTCACTGCTAGAATGGGGAAGGATCTCTAAAGTGGGACTGGACTGACTCCTCTGACTGTGCATGAATGGTTTGTGCACTTTCGCGTCATTTTGTCTAGATTGTTTAAGCTTTGCTACATATTGTCAGGTGGAGCATAAGATTAAAATTTGCCCTTTTCTCCGTTGAGTATTACAAATTTAGTATAAAGTTAAACAATCCTGAGCAACTTTTCGACCAATTGGATAAATCGAATATCTTAAACTCAATGTTTGTTGAATTTCAAAAGATTTTTCAACGAAAGAAAAATACATTCTTTAAAATGGTATTTATTCTATTTAAGGCAACCAATATGAGACTTGCAAATCTTTCATCAACTTATCAATCAGTCTGTCGATCATTCATGATTATGTTATTTTTCTATAATATAGTCTCACTTGCTATACCACTAACGTCTAATAAATGCAGACACACAAACCAACACGTTGACATACAGTAAATAAACTTAACTATCTTGTACAGAACCAGGTATAACTTGCGAACATTGATTATCTTCAGCAATATCCATGTGACAGCCTCAGGACACGTGGTATTAGATACTTTACATATATTTTCCTGTAGTTTTCTGTTCAATGGAAGGAACTTTTTATGTTGTCACAGAAAGAGAGAGAGAGAGAGAGAGAGAGAGAGAGAGTCCGAATTTTATATTCTTCCTGTCATCAACACATTAATTACTCTAAAGCAGTAATTGCTGAGAGGAACATGGGCACTTGTATGAGATTCAGGTATAAAGAATAACCATACACAATACAAGTGATCTATTTACTCATGTAAATCTCCAAAGATAACCTGTGAAACGGCAACAATGTCGATATCCACGCCTGGAAGTTAAAAAGCATGGTATCGAAGGAAGTAAAAAATATGCGTTGTTTCTTAGCTCTAAGATATAAACAGGAAATCGTAAAAACAGTGCAGTATTAAGAAGAAAAACACATTTTTAATTTGTTGAATTGTTCGTCATGCTATCAATGACATAATCTGAAGAATAATGGTGTTTCATGTCATGGTAAAAAATTACCGTGATTTCTGTGATCAGATCGATGATGTTATATTGATTATACTACTTGGTGGTTTAAATGACATATCAGAACGTTAAGAACTTGAGATATGGATAAATGTGATCAGATTATCTATCAAGTATTTCATTAAGATAAAAGGATATTATATATTAGATTCAATAGAGAACTCAGACAGAATGTAAGGAAATAAATACTTGTACTGGATTGCAAAGCGATTAGGAAACTATTTTTGTTGTGAGGATACATTTTCAAATGTTCTATCATATATGTATATCTATCTAGTTTAATAATGATATTAATTTATTTATTTGTTTGCTATTGCAAATAATTCAGAGGACTTCACAAGTAACGAATCCACTATTTTTGTGACTATATGTATTTCATTGTATTTCTATACTTTGTCTTAAACTCTTCAGAAAATGGAGGAATACAAGAACAAAAGATTAAAGAATAAATGAATATCATCATCATCATCTGTCTGTCTGTCTGTCTCTCTGGACCAGCGTAGAAAGATATCAGAAAACACTCCTGAAAAAAGTGCAAAAGTGCGTGACGAAGGTTCGCCTGTGGCATGCGGTGATATCTCTGGACCTATGAATGATGGCAAAGTATAGTCACAGGAACCAACGGAAAGAGGAAAGTTAGATAAAGAGAAAAAATCAATTGTATGGTCGACATGTATTTTAATTAAATCGTAATAATGATTTAGACTAATTGTAAATACATTTAGATATTCGAATCACCTATTGCTGGTTCCTCATTTTCCACATGCTATATTTTTAACTGGTTTAAATATGTTAGGCGTATGGGAATGGTTCAGCGTTCAGTGTTAACGTAGTTAACATGCTGTGTATGCAGTGTTCTACTTTCTTCATACTTTTCTAATTTAAACCATATTTCATGTTTAAATGAATAGCGTGTCTTACATGTATTTGATCAATATGAAATAATAGACTCAAAAAAATAAAAAAATAAAAATAAAATAAAAGAGAAGCAACGTATTAATTTGCAAGATTGCGATTACTCAAAAAAGGTAAATAACTACATTTTGTAACAGAAATACTAGACAGGGCTATGCAGAGTTCATTTTTTCCGTCAATAAACAGTTGTTTGTTGTCAGTATTAACTGCTTTGGAAACCAAAGCATGTGTACCAATATGGGATCTAAATAAAATATATGTATAGTATGCACACTAACATTGATATATCACACGTTGTATAAATTCGTCATTCAAAGGTAACTCGGCAAGCTTCAATAAGTGTCAATGATAAAATTATACATCTTGTGGTTATATATATTATATATATATATATATATATATATATATATATATATATATAGAGAGAGAGAGAGAGAGAGAGAGAGAGAGTAACCAAACATAAATTGGAGACAGGTGAAATACCACATCGCGAAATTAAACCTAATTTAGTTATTAGGGAAGGAACACTGTTTTAGAAATTAATGGACATTAGTATAATCCTAAGTTTAAAATGATCACCTTAACCATATAGGTACGACAAGAGTTGGAAGTAATTTGTTGTAGGCACAAAAAATGAACTATGTGACAATGATCCTGCAGTATAACAGAAATGTACTGGGTAACCAGCTAAGCCTACTGAGGAAGTTAAAATGACAGCATTTAAAACTTAAAACCATTGGATCAAACAGTTATGCAAAGAAAGAACCACCCAGATCAAGGAGGGTCGTAATATGATCCAACGACCTAGCTTTATTACTAACATTTACGTCATAGGGTGTGACTTTATGATAAATTATCCGGCCCGCGCCCTGGAGGAAGCTGCCCGTGCCTCCTCTAGAGACAACAGTTACAATTGGACAAGCTAAAAAGATTTCCTGATGAAAGAGAAATGCAAGTAATTTACACAAATTAATCATTCGACCATCAGGTAGTAGAATAAGAAATTATAATAGATGAATACCTCGGAAGAATGAACAGGGATACACCCAGTGTATTAATTAACCAGCAACTTAAAATGTCGTGTACACGAAATGGAAGCAGTTAACTGTGTTACAAGTCTATGCTCTTAAAGTAAGTATCATAAAAGAGTGAAAGACACCAAGCTTTGTAAAATGTAACAAATAATGTATTTCCCTAGAATAAAAAGTTAAATGAGAAAAAAGGACTTACGTTATTGCGGATTAAATTCCATGGTAATGAATGAATTACAGACACAAGTCCTAGTAATTTAAAGTCCTGGAAACAATTCAGTAAAAGTCCAGAATAAATTTAAAAAACTGAAGGCGATGACGTGTCTGTTATAACTCATAACCTGTAGATGTGCCGACACTATTTTGACGAATCACAGAAATATATTCCAGGTTCTAACAAAGAATTTTATCAAAACAAATTTATGTTTCCAGAGACGATAACCGCTTGAATTCAATAATTTGAAGAAATAAAATTCACCTCAACTAGACACAACATAATGCAACTTGAAAGTGTTAGATGTTAAAGCACGAATGATACAATCCTTTCAATTACAATATATATATATATATATATATATATATATATATATATATATATATATATATATATATATATATATATATATATATATATATATATATATATAATTGACCTCAGGTCACAATGGAAAATGACCTTCTGGATTGACCCTGATGTTTACAAAATAAAATCAAATAGCTGTAAATTTAACTTATGAAATTCCAAAAGCCTGACCCAAATAAACATATTTCATGTATCTATTAATAATAATAATAGTGATTTTAAACCCATACACACAGAGTATAATTCCTCAAAAGATATTAATAGTCTAATATTTGAATATTCTTTTCAGCACTAAGGATTAACGGCAGTAATTTGTACGACATCCCTCACAACGGAGATCACGGCTCGCTCTGCTTGTCAAAATGTCGACCGATATATATGTCTTAATTTTTTTAAAATCTTAATTTTCATTACGATCATAAGAATATCGATTTTGTTATCGAGACATATTTATCGGTCTAGTAAATCACGTGAGTATTCATAATTGTTTTAGTTAAATAACTGTATAGTGGTGTTGTTGAATTTGTGAGGAGAAACTACAAAGAAAATGATCATAGCTTTTGCAGAAGATAACGTAAGCAAGTAAGTCTCTCATATATAGTAGACTGGAGTATATATGATATCATAGTTGATACTGTCATACATGCTGACAATGAATTACATGCCAAATATCTTAAGTTTGTAAAAGGTCAGTAGCAAAGATGTTATGCAAGCTTGAAAGTTTAATATTTCTTTATTGTAATTATTTTTTTTAATATTTTCGATTTTGTTCAAACGAGTTTTTTATATGACTTCAAAACAATGTACAGTAATCGTCGCTATAATACTCCCTGGTGTAAAAAATTCCTTGCCACAACAAACAGTCACAAGAGACCGATACTATATGAACAATATATCTTGTCAGTACCTTCAAAGTAAGCACATTGCTTATCAGGAACAAGCAAAAATGTAAGTTTTTGAAGTTCAATGAAGTCTTGCTAAATTTATATCAGTCTAATTTGATACATATAATTATATATGTTCACATAATAACATTGACACTAATAGCATATGCTAGGCCCACTAAAGCAGTTTACTCTCTGGTTTATTCCGGTGTTAGCATGACAGTAAATTACTTTTAAAAAATCTTCTTATACGAGAAAATATCTAGATCACTCACTACTTTTAAGAAACAAATTACACGAAGGTCTCCGATATATAGTTAGAGAGCAGGGTGATACTGATATCTCAAAGTTAAAACATGCTTGCTTGTATCAAACTAAAATACCCCTAAGCCTATAAACCGTAACATAATTTCATGTGTGTGCATTAAATGCAAGTGTTAAATAATTTGAAAATGAACGGCTGTAGCATAAATAAAGGCACAAATCTTTTTAGTGATAGATGCAACAGGTTTGAGATAGATAATATCCATATTTCATGAACTTAACAAACAATACCACAATCACAATATAAAGAGATAATGTATATTTCTTTAGAAGTTTGTATCAGATTAAAGCAAAGTTAACACTAGATATATTACACATTAAAATACAGATAAATGTTGATTTTGAGGCTTCAAACACTGAAAATGATATCCTCAGATGTTTTAAAAATATACAGATTTATAGAGAAACTTTCAATCTTGATACATTGAGATAAGGCGTTAAAATCCAGACAACAACATAATTGAAACGGATCGGAATGAAAAAGGATAACAACATGACTGAAACAGAACGCACCGAAGATTTAATAAATTGCTTTCTAGATATATTGCTATATTTAAAATACGCACATTACTGTTTTACGACAATATTCAAACTTAGAAAAGGAAATGTCGAGCTTAATTTGAGTTTATTTATAGAACCTGAATTTAATACCGCATTAAAGGTCATATCTAGTCTCTTAAATACACAGTCAATCCACATGAATTTTTATATATATATATATATATATATATATATATATATATATATATATATATATATATATATATATATATATATATTTGTTACCAGAATTGATTTACACGATGTGGGAATGGGAGAGAAGGCAGAATAAGCGAGGTAGGAAGTTCAACAATCTAACTTTATATTTGCTACATGATTTAACTCGTACGATATATGAATGGGTTAGAAAGTAAATTAGGCGATGAAGGAAGTTCATCATCTAGATGTGTAGGTTTCAAATCATCTCTCTCTCTCTCTCTCTTTATATATATATATATATATATATATATATATATATATATATATATATATATATATATATATATATATATATATATATATATGTATATATATATATATATTGTAAGAGAGAGACAGATGGTTAGGTAATGTGCAAAATGGATATATAGAAGGTTAGTTTGTTGAACAGAGATAGCAGATTAGCAGATATATGTTTCCAACACTTGATGTACTGGGACTAGAAAGGTTCAGTTAGGAACGAAAATGTTAGTAGCGGTATTAATGGTAGCCAACATGCAGAGGTTGAAATAGTAATACAATATGGCAATTGAGGACCAATTGTGACTAGTCTGTAAAGGATGCTCCTTTACACAGTTTTCAGTTGATTAAAGTTATTCTGTGCGTATGTTTCCAAACAAATACGTGCTATCGATTTCTTATTGAAATTGATATTATCCAAATGTTCTCTTTTGATTTTTCTATTTATGTTATTTTTATTTTACTATTCTTTTTATATTTCATTTCCTAGAGAGTAATGATTTGGAATGTGGTGTGCGAATAAGCTGGAGATAATTTCATACACTTTGGATAAACACGAAAACCTAAACTGAATATCAATGGTGCAATTTAGCTAACGTTTGCAAAAAGAAATAATCTGGTTGTAACTGAAATGAAAAACGAGCAATACAATTGGGAACAATGCAACCTCCTGACAGAAAGATAACAATAAACATAAAAATGTCATCCGACCATTGTTGTATTGAACACAATGAAACATATTAGCCCTCATTTGTAATGTTTCACACATGACCTTCCCCGTAGTGTTTATCTGCCATATTTCAATGCAATATTATCACGAAGTTAAAATTAATTCAGATGCAAGCGATATATATATATATATATATATATATATATATATATATATATATATATATATATATATAGAGAGAGAGAGAGAGAGAGAGAGAGAGAGAGGCAAGAGAGATAGAGACATATATCTGACATAACAAATGCTACTTTGTCATGAAGAACTTGTGTTATCCCCTACTTTATGCATCACTTGATATCTATCTATCTATCTATATATATATATATATATATATATATATATATATATATATATATATATATATATATATATATATACTTTTCCTTTATTAAAGAAAAAATTGGTGCAATAATGTATTCTTCAGTGTATCTACTGCCCATTTTGCATCTGTTGTATTTGTAAAAATCAGGGTCACTGAACCAAGACGAAAAAATCTGCTTAAATCTGCTGCCTGGGCAAGGGGCCAAAGGGTTTGTTCTCCATATGTGTGTAATTTGCACCTTTAGAATTTGTTTACCATTACAAAAGAGTCAGATACATGCACATATTACCGTTTTCTTCATACTAAACAGTTTGTCAGTAGAAAAAGATAGATATCACATAAATTGTATACACCATACATTTCTTAAAGGCTTTCTGTATCTTTAGTCAGTCTCTAATTATTTACAACAGCTGTCAGTACTTCAATAATTTATATAATTGAGGTGTTGTTATATCAGTATAATTATCTAAAGTGCACTTGGCGTTAAATAAAGAAAATATTATATACATGCGCAAAAGTTGTGTCTAATGCCAAATTATTTGTCTTTCGTTGGATTAACAACGCCGACATATTCTATTATGCTGTAGTAAACACGGCAATAAGAAGTATATCAGTTCCCCATAAATATAGTTATAGGGAAATTCAAAGGATTCGAATTCCGATTAGTCTTCAACGGAGTAAAGCGTCATCTCTCACTTGCGACTTTGTATATGTTGTACGAGATATTCTGAGTAGACGGGAATATTAGTACTTCGCTTCAGAGGTAACGCAATCATTATTACCCGCTGCGATCAAGCGATATAGTTTCTTTACAGGTACGAAGTCAACTGTTCATGGTTGTTAGGTGTCATGCGCTACAAGCACTTGGGTGTCCTTAACATCAAAAAGCTTATTTAGTTATTTACAACGGAGGCAGAGTCACATAGTCGTATTGGTAGTTTCCAGATTCAGTCTCTGTCTCCTGTGGATTTCCTTCATGTTTATTTTCTCTGGTATAGTCGTAGACCGGATAGCGGGTTTGCTAGAAAAAGATGAAGATATATAGCTGTCTTTAACCGAATAAAATAGATGGACTGGTGAATATATATGTACACACACCCACACCCACAAACACACCTACATCAAACTTATGAATTTCAATGTGTCTAACATAATGTACATCCGATGAGGTACGTTAGCATTTTAGTTTGTATCTTTCTATTAAGGGCGGCCCTTTCTTCAAGGACTTCTCCCGATATAGATCTTTGGTCGCAAATGACTATCCAAGGTGACTAACTTCCAGAAAGGAGTATCAGCGAAGCTGTTAAAATTAAAAAATTAACTGCACCGGTGAGGTTTGTCCTCTTGTTTAACTTGTTGTCGGTTTCTCTTGAGCTTTATAATAAAATTGAACGGAAAATGTTGTTAAGAAATCCATGATTACAAAGACACAACATTGGCACAGACACAGATCAAGAAATATAATTGTTTACTTTGTTTTTTTGTGGGTTTTTTTTTGGGGGGGGGGGACGAGTGGCTTAGTGGTATAAAGCGCTCTCCGTCAAGGATCACTGCCATCTCACCTCTGTCTGCGCGGGTTCGAGTCTCGGGCTCGGCCAATGTGGATATATGAGAAAGCTTGCCGGTAACTTCTCGTGGGTCGGTGATTCTCTCCGGGGTTTTCTCTGTTTTTTCCTCTATGCCATTAATACTGGCCACCATGTATAACCTATTTTATACTGTAAAATGGCGTTAAACCCTATAACAACTTTGTTTATGAAAGCAACATAATTCAAATAAACATTCAAATTTTGCAATTATATTTTTAAAACGTGTACGTGTTTGAGAGAGACAGAGAGAGAGAGAGAGAGAGAGAGAGATTTGTCATTTGTCATTTGTTACCTCATCTATAGTACTGTATAGATCCTCCTGGGGCTGTAGATCGAAACTCTGTGGTCGGAAGTTATTCAGACACTTAGACCTTGAGCGAGTATTCTGCATATCAGTACTTATTTTCTTGTTTTCGTCAACCTTTGAATACAAGTACTCCAGACTGATACCATGTGCAGGTCCTTTCATACTGAGCCAGCTGTCTTTCCTAGACCAATACGTTTGGCTTAGCGATTCATCATTCTTCGCGCGTTTTCCAGTCGTAAGTGATAATTGGATTAAAGTTTGCAAAGACAAGCTTTGTCGAATTGGATTCAGAAAGTCTTGGTCATCGTCCAAGCCTGTTTGCAAACTCTTGGATATTCTATTAGTATTAGGATTCCATGATCGTCTCATCATCATGAGTATGTTTTCTTGCACTGCAGGGATGGGAAGCGGTTTGTCATGTTTGTTGAAGCTTAAGAAATCTCGACGGGCTTCTCTATTTGACGGTACAGCGCATGGTTGGTGTATTGTAGAAGAACCTGCAACAATATAACGAGCGAAATAGGACAGAAATTAAATCTGTTATTACCCGTATATAGTACTTATTATTAAATCATATCTCTGTCTGGAATTCATAAAACCGTTTGGGAGTTAAAGTCTCTTGCAGAATCATAATTTGAGTGTACAATACGCTGTATTATTGGGTAATACAAATATTAATTATCACACGTTGACTCGATTGTATATTGTATTCGCTAAGTGGCAGTATTGATTTCGGTTAAGAACAATATTTAAACTTTTTCAGGAAATGGTTTGTAGAAAAGTTTATTATCATTCCTCATTTTCTTTGTCTTTATTTTTATTTGATTGGTACAGTGTATCAAGATTTGTTTCCGGCCTGTCACTTTGCTGTATGATATGAGGTGAAACATAACGCAATAATGTTGCCTTTTCGCTCCATGTATTCAAAGTTACGTATAATACTAAACAGTTCTGAGTAGCCTCTCGACCTACTGGACAAACCGAAAACATTAAACTCTTCTCTTGTTGAATGTCGGCAGGTTTGTTTATGGAAAACAACATAGTTTTTTTTCTCAAAAAGTAAATATTTAAGCCGTACTTTCTGAGACTTTCAAATAGTTCATGGACGCGCAATCAGTCCGTCAAACATTCTCCATTTTTGTGGGTTTCTATGTCTTTATTCTATAGTAGAGTCTTTCTTGCTTTGTTATTAACGACTATCATATAACTATTAACTAGCCAACACGTGGAAGTAGATTTAATCGGTTTGGATGATTTATACTTGAACAAGTAGAGTTCAACCTGCTAACACTGAATACACATGTCAAAGGAAAACAATGCAACTGTATTGGTATACAGATTCTCCCATCCAAAGATACTTTACAAAACTGCATCGTCAGCGACGCCCAGTTACCAGCTTAGAGACGCATATTATTAGATAACCTACTTAGATAGTTTATTATTCGCGGTAGAATTTGCTGAAGCTAGTTTCATCTAGGTCAATAAGCTATATTAAGCCAAACTATCTTTTTTGCTGATATTGAAATTTTTAATATACTTCTTGTTACTGAAATTTTAGAGGGCATTCTTTTTATTAAAATGAAATTTTGATTTTGTCAAAGATATGTATATCATTTTATATTTTTCTTTTTGCAACACACCAATTACTTTAAATAAGTACATATTTAAAATGAACATGAGCATTTGTGTGTGATTCAAGTGCAGATAATAATCATACTTAATCTTCTAGAGGTTTCTTTACGCCTATGAGTGACAAAAATTAAAACTCCAACGATGACCAGGGAAACGGAAACAATGACTAGTCCCATGCCGAGAAGTTCTAGTTGGGGACCTGAAAGGAAATAACAATATGCATTGTTGTTGGTGGTTTGTAATATACAAAATCTTCTAAATATGTCATGTATTATGCAATGCAATTTCCTATTTGATGTATTGATCTTGGTGATACCAGTGACAAAAGTTGATGGAACAATGGCATTTCATGTCATGAGTAAAACTGTATCATCTTTTGTTCCGACAGCACACACACACACACACACACACACACACTATATATATATATATATATATATATATATATATATATATATATATATATATATATATATATATATATATATATATATATATATATATATTGCTCTATTATTGAGACTTGTGCGTTAAAAATATGAATAAATCAAATTATATTAGCAAAATCTTCCATCTCGTTCCTCAATTTCTGAATCATATTACATATATTTATTTCCCTGTACGAGAGAGTTAAAAGGTTGAAACCTTTGGAAAAACTGGTGGAAAAATTCACCTTTTTTCGCTTCATCTTTCTGGATGGAAGAAACTGAAATGAAATGAATATATATGTTAAACATCCCATTAAAGTACAAAAGTTAATTTAAATCATCTTTAGTTTCTATAAATTTTCGACATCGTTAAAGAAGTTCTCTATCCATGCATGTCTGTATAATTGTATGTCTGCGTGAGTTGTATATCTGTATATACATTTTGCTTAGAGGTTTGCTTATATGTACTATATTGTTTCCACAATGCTTGCTTCTATTCTCATAATAAATCATGTTTATTTTAATGACCTATCACGGAGGTATTCGACTCTGCTACAGAGGATGCGATTGCTTTTGAAATAAATCAAAACTGCGGTTGGAAACTTGTAGGGCTTTATGATGAGATCTAACATTTTTAACTCTTGTAAATCTTGTTCATATTATTCCTGCATAGACTTTGGTTCAGTTTGTTGATTTCACCAAACAATTTATTATATCATATAAGGGAAATGGAAGCTATATTCCTTTCGTAATTCAAAAATATATATACAACATCTGTGAGAGAAGAATGGTTCTAAACGCAATAAAGTATAATAAAAAAATCTATATAATCTTAGCAATACTGTAGCGCCAGCACATAATGTGAGGTATCACGATCACCTACCAAGTAGGTATGGGGCTCTAGAAGAAACAAAAATTGAAGTACAAGTATCCAGAACACAGCTTTTGTCATTTTAAGTTATCATAATATGACTGCCATCTATTCCTTGTGTCACTTATTAAGTGCGCCCGATGAAGAGGTAAAATGTGCATCGAAAAATGACAAGATACATGTTTCGTTCAGTAAAGGTATGAACGAGAAACTGAAACAATTTGGAAATACGACATCCTATTCGTGGAGCATATCCAAGTTATATTCTGAATATTAAATAATGCTAAGAGACTACCCGGTACAATCATTATATTTGAAGTTTTCTTGTTACTGATGATTTAAACAAATCAGCCTAAATATTGATTATCTAGCACGTGAAGTTTTGGACTGGTGTATTTACCCCTCTGCGTTATCATCTGCTTATAATGATTTATACATTTGCCGTTTGATTGGTATCCTAATTATTTGCTACATACAACAATCTTGTAAATAACATGTACATGTACACCCATTCCAGGTATATGAACATGCATTAGTATTTTACTTGTTACTTTAAAGTTTGTAGAAGTCTTTAGATATAGGTTGTCTTTGTTTTTCAGGTTGTACATGAATTACAGATGAATACAAGTTGTACAATTTGGTAAATGTAGTTTTGGTCTTATCACTCAACCTGTAATACATAAATCTGAACTTATCTTCCTAAACTAAATCGTGTGTTCATTAACGTGTAGTTTGCTTGTGATATCCCTTATCGTTATTCATAATTTCATTAAATCATTCTTCTCACGCTAATATTGAATAACATTACGTTTAGAAATGATGTGTTATTCTACTCAATATTTTTTATAAAGAAACCATTTGATGTCTTCTAAATTTCTGTAATTTTTGGACCTTACTATTTAGATCTCTGTCACTGAAAAAACTCCAATTCGTAGTGCTATGGTCTTCAAATTATTTCATTTTGTTTCCTCCACGTCTGCCTCAAAGCATCTACATCACTTGTTATTCTCAACTCGATTGGGTGTAAATATGATCGACAGTTCGTCTTCTCATCTACACATTCTCTTAATGTTTGCAATATAGTTTACGTCGCTAGATAAAGTTTTGAAAATCTATAATAGCACTTCGTGTGAGTCTAACACCTTTATCCTGTTTTCGTCTAGAAGATTTTTTGTGTATCTGAGACATTGTTAGCTATTTCACTGTTGCTATGGTGAATAACAATTTCTTGTCAACGTGTTATTTCCACCTATTACTGTCATTCATGTTAGTACTCTCTAATGTCGAATGTATTTAAGCATCAGCGGGCTTTTGCAGGAAATGTCTATTAGCAGGATATTATTTTGCACATGACCGGTTTTATTGGTAACAAGGTAATTGTTGGTGTATAAGCCAGTGTTAATTGGTTGATCTTGTGTTGCATCTTTCTGCTGTTCCCCCCCCCCCCCACTCTCTCTCTCTCTCTCTCTCTCTCTCTCTCTCTCTCTCTCTCTCACACACACACACACATACGGGCAACATTTAAAGGTGAAGCAAACCCACTAGGGCCTCCTTAAAGATCTCAGTTTCTCTCATTACTTCTCTGATTTGAAAAACATGTTATACGCATTTTGTGAAAAGTCTTTCATCTTTGTATGCTGTGAAAGTCTTCAATATTTGTATGTTATGATCATTTTCAATCAGTTTATATTCATACTGTAACTGCTGATAATGTTCATTAACATTGTAATGTCGATGTGGAAAACATATTCACCAGGTAAAGAGTAAAATTTCATTACATCTATGATATATTGACTATCTGTATTGTTTATTGACTCTATGATTATATATATATATATATATATATATATATATATATATATATATATATATATATATATATATATATTCGTATACGTGTACCCGTCGTTTTCATTGATGACAAAAACATACTTCCTGGTCGATTTGCATTTCTCATCTCTTCTTCCAGTCAGTCTATAAAACCTGCCCATTGCAGACGATACTGTGTTTTATTTTAACAATCTGTTGTCGATCAACTTGTCTACTAATAACGTTCTCAACGAATTAGATCAATGTTTCTCTATGCCCGCTAAATGTTTTAATAGTATGCCTGTAACTATACGTACAACACGAAACTAGGATGTTGTCACAGCCATACAGCATGAAATGTTATTATTTTATCCTCAACCCAATTCAAAACATTGCATACTATCTTGCATTTCCTCTTAACACCTCTATTATATTCCTTTTATTTGACCAACAATTTTTTAATTTCCTTAAACGGTGTAGTCGTCGCCGGATTCATCCACTCTGATGATGTATTATTGTCAGACGTGACCGTTTCAGTTTGTACTGTATTGTTTACAGGTTCCGTTAACTTCCTTTTCAAAAAAGAAATTTTAATTATATTCTGGCTGACAATACTCATTCTGTTTTGCAAATCCTATATTATATGTTAAGTAATAGTCAATTCGAGTAAAAGTCTATTTTTAGCTATAGGTAGACTGAGATAGTGGATTGTGCATTGGCTAAACAAAACCGAAACGATCAATTTGATATATTCTTTAATATCCACGGATGGTAGCGAGTTAATTGTACTCCTGAAAAGGTTATATTCAAAACAGTTCTATAGTATGCAGTAAGAACGTATCTTTGTCTCGAAGAGTAAGACATGGCAATGATGTTTTAAATTTTAACTGATACTTGTGTGTAGATACATACTGTGTATTGGCCACACTTAAAGCTTTTAAGGAACCAATTGAGACTTTACCAAACTTGTCATATATACATGTATTTGTGTTCACGTTACGTGAAATCTAGAAAACATCTTGAACTGAGAGATTCGTGAATTAAAAGATTGACAAAGATTAAAAGATTTTAAAGATCCACAATATTTAAAATAATATTTCATAAATTTCATGCGACACAAACGTAAGATTCATCACTTAAATGTTGCGCCATACTCAATAATTTTGACAGATCTTTTGAACCTTGTTTAGTTTAAAGCTCTACATTGAACTGCAAGCGATTAATACTACATTTTTCTACTAGCGACCTAATAAGATCGGTGATCTTTATTAAGTCTTCAGATGATAAGCAGTTGTCTAGATATAATACTATGAACTGAATATGAGTTAAATCAACATCATAACATCATATCATTGACATCTATACTAAAAATCAGAATGACCCGCTATTTGTACAGTTACTGCATTTAACATCAAATCGCAAAGGAATCGCTTTATTTTATAAAGTACGTGCACATAATGAAATTTATCAAAAGTTATTATCGACTCTGCTTTCAAGGAAACATTAAATAGTTTCGTAAGAGTGGCAGTGGTTTACAATTTTGATTATAGACATATCCAGTCAATACTCCACAAATGTCGCCACTATGAGTGTTCGTGCTGTCGAGAATGAATGATTCATTTGCACGAGCTATATACATTGACAGCAGCAGGAAACTAAAATATAGAAAAGCAAATATTGCGCCAACATATCTCAACAGGGTGTTTCGAATTATAATCCTATTAATTCAACTTTTGTTACTTGAGCGATTGATTGACTATAAAAACCGGGTGTCTAACCTATCTCTCAATTATTATTTGCAACACGTTTGTATGTGAGTTACCACTGAAAAGTTTCCATATATATATATATATATATATATATATATATATATATATATATATATATATATATATATATATATATATATATATATAAGTTCTGCTTGGAGTTAAATCTTGTATAATTGGTGGATTTTTGTACACTGTTGGAACGCGTGCTGATGTAACTCTGAAGGGACGAGATATCCACGGAACCGGCTTGAAAGAGTTTGGCACATAGCGCAATCGGTGCGCCAGCTACATCTGTATCTACATTAAATTAATTTTGTCAATCACTATAAAGTACAGGACCATTGTAATTACCTTTCTCATGATGCAGGAAAATGGGATAGAATTTCGATGTCTCACCCGTTTCACGATTTGTGGCAATACACGTGTATGCTCCAGTAAATCTTTCACTGAAGCTGTTGATTATAAGTTCCTCGTTCTCGACATTAATATAATAACTCTCCCACCGAAAAGTGCAAGCCGGGTAACATTTGGCCAAACACTTTACTTTCACTGTTTGATTTTCTTGAAGATAAATATCACTTTTATTAAGGGTCAAGGACATGTTGACAGGCCCATCTAAATATAAAGAATAAGAAAGATAAACTATCACAAAAAAAAATGAATTGCATTAATTTTAGTTTGAAATTAATTTTAGGAAATAGTTCGCAATATTGCTGCCTTTCATTAGACTTCAAATAAACACTATGAAAGATGTAATTGATCATATAACAAAAATAGCATTCAGCTAAACTTGTAGATGTGCAGCTAATGTGCTTTAAAATACATTAATGTGCATTGATAACCGAAACCTTTGACTCCTTTTCAACACAATTGTGCCATGTGCCCGTCATGCGTTTTTATTTCATATGCGCAACATGGATATATTAACCTGCATAGCACAGTAGTAGATAACAAAATATCTTCTGGTATCAGTAACATATTTGTCTTGAATTGAAAGTGAATTATGTGCTCTTTCAGTAAACAGCCTGCAATGAGAGATTAAGTAATCTTTGCTTCTAATGCAATCTATCTCTAAAGACGACTAAAAAAAATGAAGTTTGTTTAGAATTGTCCGAGTTAAGAGAGTATAATTAGATAAAAGGTACTTATTAATTCAAAGTCTGAATTTTGGGTTTACACAGTATTTTAATATAAAGGCTATATGTCACAGAATACGGCAAGAAATAACCTTGTTTCGCCTTAGAACGATTATATCATTTTCGTTGCATATACGTACAACGTTACCTAGTGTGGATAATTGTTTCTGTAGTTAAGCGACTGAACTAGCATGTATCTCGTCGTAGATCGCTTGCGGTGAGAGACACAAAAAGCAAGGCAAACACGGTGTTTTGTTGTTTTTTTTAATTACCATTATTGATACTCATTCTCCTGTAGATTTAAGACAAGTTTTCTTCTCTAACTGACACATTGGTCTTTTGGATCTTGTCAAGGAGTGTACGTTCTCCATTTTTATTATACAGCGATAGGGGTAAGTGTTACATTTTTATTTTATTTGATATGTGAAACATATTCAGTTTTAATATCATAGCGTGAAATGTTGCTTTTACTACTACGAGGATTTGAAACGTTGTGAACTTTTTAACTATTACAAGTTGCTATTAAGAGTTTAATTTAGTAGCATGTTTCTACAGATTTGTATTCCGTACCTGTTATTATGACCAGTTTGGTTTTATTGTAGCTGTCTGTGAGTATGTGTGTGCAGGAATATCAGGCTGTCGGTCTGGCCATCTGTCTGTATGGGGATGGAAGCTGGTGTGACCGTCAAGGCCATACAAGGACGGAACCGCCGATTTGTAAACTTGTGCGCATGATGGATCAATTCGGGTGCCTGTGGCCAATACAAATGTGGGCAACCCAAGAATTCAGGATATCTCTGTGGTTTAATGGACACGTAAACCAGGTCGAAATGTTTGAATTTGCATGTTTTTACAAGTATTTATGAATCATACGTGGTTGTGAATCATACGAGCTGTTGTTTCAATTGAGTACAATTGAGTCGCTTTAATTACAAGAGATTATTTGACTCTCACTGTTATTACACGAGATTATTTTAATCTTACTTTCATTACGTGAGATTATTTGAATCTTACTTTCATTACTTGAGATTATATGAATCTTGCCTTCATACATGTAAATATATGAATCATAGTTTTGTTCTCCCATTTGTGAATGTTTGTGCGAAGCAATTGAATGAGTCATGTGTTTAGAGCTTGAAAGAATCACACTGTATTTGTAGAGTATATACATACTGGTATTAATTCATTTCATAAACTTCCATCTTTCATCATTGTATTGTGTTGTCATTTAATCCAAACCTCCATTCAGGTCAAATCCTATTACACTATACAATACGTCAAAGTTCATATAATTGCCAGAAGAACATGCCATAGAGAGATTAGTTGATTATGTATATGTATCCTTAAAGTCAACGCACATAAGTAGTTTTGCATTACAGAAATTATTCCTTTACATATTATATATATTATGTATGTATCGCTCGATCGACCTGTTTTTATGTCTCTCTCTCTGTGCCTCTCTCTCTCTCTCTCCTTCTCTCTCTCTCTCTCTCTCTCTCTCTCTCTCTCTCTCTCTCTCTCTGGACTCTAGCTAGCTTCTAGAAAACACCGATTTTCTGTATTTTTGTATTGACCCATCGTTTGAATTAAGTCATCGCGTAAGTAATACGTTTGGAGAATAGATTATGAAGTATAAACGAATTTTTTCAATGTACTTACAATATGGTAGAAGTGTATAAGTCAAGCTGTATTCAGAACACCATCTGCTTCCCTCATTACTACCATTCTGTATCCCTACTTGACATGCTAACGTGCTAAAGTTCTCCATTACAGTTAAATTTTTGAATATCAGTGTCGCCGAATTTGTATGTATAAGTCTTGTATAATTCAGCTCTGCACCGTTGATTTTCCAATAGTAGGTTTGACAGTCAGATACATAGGATGTGGTACACATTACTTCAAAGGACTTGTGGAGAACCGGCTTCCCAGTTTCCCTTATTTGTGGTCTATCTGGAAAGTGTAAAAGAATATGTTTCAGCATGACGCACCTGGTTTACAAAGTTAGCAATTGCTCTCACATATTCTTTGTCATATTAGATTGTCTAAAACGTTCGCCGTCAAACAACAGAAATTAACGTTCCTCTATATTTCTAATAAATAAATATTGTACTCTCAGAGAGTTACCAATTTTCCTGAAGGAGCACAAGACAACTTTGGCTGAACCAGATAATATCCACGATCTACGTTTGAAACTCTTACCTTAAACAGCTCTCAATACACTACGAAACATTGGTAATACCATGTTGGACTCTGGCAGCTTTATGCCATACTGGCAAGCAGCAGTAGTCCCACCAATACGTATACATGGAAACACAATATCGACGCTTCTGCCGCATGTCACTAACAAGCTGTGTTTGTAACATTACTAGCACATTCAGATATACTAATTAATATTCCAAAGTAAGGTAAAATAATTCCCAGTGACGTATAATAATTAGCTTTCCCGTAGTCGCGTATTAAAATGTATCTTTATCTTGTAGTACTTTACCTTTACAATTATCTGCAAAGAGTTATCCTCCTCAAATTGATCAGCAATTCTTTCTTTGCACATTTTTAGAAGCTAATTTTAATAGGCAACATCTAAACCTTAGTGTGTAGAGGCGCCATGAAGTGCTACTAATATCAATACTGGTCTTTCTCTTGTACATTTTGCGTTTAAAACACCGCAATGAGTGTTCTGTCATTATTCTAACAGCAATTATATAAGAATCATTATGCATTTCGTTTTCAATATTCTGGAAAATCTATCAATATATAATCAACTCCTACTGATTAGAGACCACTTTCATTGTACTATTTCAGATTAGTCTTAAAAGCAGTTCGGTTAACCTGTATCTTGTGGATAATATCTTTGATCATATCAGTTGGCTTCACCTGTTTTGGTAATCATTACCTTTTTAAAAATATTTTGCGATAAATGTCACAATTGTCCTTATAGGTGCATTTTATATTCGAGTCAATTTCATGCATTACTCGCTTTGGTTGTTATTTTATACTGACTGTTAATTTTATGATTATCTTAATCAATTCATGTGCGTTTCTTTTTCCTTCCGAATTCTCATTTGGTCAAGACTGAGCATGACTGAACCATTGAATGTTTTTAAAATGTCTTTATTCACTTGTGTTACCTATGATTTCAGTTGTAAGGTTAGTGTCAGGTGAAAAACGGACAGCTTAGACTCTAACGTACACTATCATATGTTAAAAGAGTCGTATGTTGACTTCATCCTTTTTTTTCATTATTACAAATAGAAACCGATGGGTTAACGTGACTTACGTTTGATAGAACCCTTTCTAAGTTTTAGTAAAGTAATTATTAGCGATAATTTTCTTGCCTAGCATGCAGCTTTAACTATAATACATTTCTCTTGATGAGATTAATTTTCTGACTTTTGCCCAGTTCTTGAAATGATCAATGTTTTCTCTTTATACTTACCTATCACTATCAACTCCTTGGTCCTATTTTCAATGTGTAGCTTATTTTTGATCCATGCTGTATAATTTCCACTGTGTTTAGGTGTGATATTGATAAAAGTTAACAAAATCATCCAATTATCGTTCTTTTCCGATAATACACAACTCTCTGATAACGTGTCCTGACTTATACACCGATCATGATCTGTTGAAATAATTACATTTCCAGTCGGATTTCGTATCCGAACATCAATTTCCTTAAGTTCGGAACTTTTGTTTCCTACAGTCCACTCCAAAGTTGCATTGCTTCCAATACATGCAAGGTGTTCAGTCTCTGAAGACAAATATAAAATAGAGAGGACATAAAATAAATTAATTATAAAAAACCAACATCGAAATATAATCGAATCAAACCGAAAACAATTAGAGATACAACATACCATTTCTTCATATTTTAAAGTTGAATTGATAATGCATTTGGTAAAATCATCAACTGAAGGGTTAAATGCTATGACGAACATCATCAAAGATAATTTTACAGCTTTTCTCATTACAAGGAAAATGTATATATGTATGTATGTATGTATGTATGTATGTATGTATGTATGTATGTATGTATGTATGTATGCATGTATGTATGTATGCAGGTAGGTAGGTAGGTAGGTAGGTACACTTACCATTACTGCAGGCAAAAACATAAGTCAAGCAAGACCAGGAAATATTAATTGTAAGGAAAGCAAAGCGTTTCATTGTGGGAGATAAAGAATGAAACACAATCTCATCCGTTAGCCTTTTATGTCGGGCAAACTTTCATTTTCATTACGTATCAGCTAGTCATCAATTTCATTCATGTATCAGCAATGTTATCTGATGATATACCAATAAGCCCAGCGAAGTGTGTGTAAGATGTATTTATGTATGTATATATGCATATATGTTGGCCTGAAGTTTATACCAGGAAGGAAAATGTGGAAATGAACGTGCTCTGCATATAAACGTGAACAACATAAATACAACTGTTTACATGACTGAACCAATATATATGGATTTTACAGACATTATGTGAAAAGTAGAATGCAATTCGCCCATCATAAGTTTCTATTTCACAAGGGTGAAAACAAAGTCTATTAAAGTCAGAGTTTATTCAGATCCTCTAAGGTTTGATTGTATATTGTACAAATTTGAACTTTCGATACAGCGTATGAATTCATATTTTTGAGGAAGGATCTATGAGGAAGTTCACTATACCATGCCATAAAATCTTTAATGACAGTTGATAGTGCAAATACATGATAAATGTATAACCTAATGTTAACATTGCTAAATCCATCAGATTCCATAAGTTTCTTAAGTACCTGGTTGTGGAGATTCAAGCAAGATCCCCTAATTTACTATTTGTATTGTAGTAAATTTAGAGTATGTGCACTTGGTTATAGCGCCCCGTTTTAAGCAATTCTTAGATTTGTGTGATTACTTGTTTGATTATTGGAAATCGGCACGTGGAAATATTCCTGGCCCGAACTAATGAGCTAATTAATAGGAGCAAACGTCACGGAGTGAAGTGTTAGTGTGTTTCCATGATGTCCTGGTTCACTAGTAGCGAATTACGACCAAAACCGAATGAATGTCCCTGGAGTAAAATAGTACATATTAAAATCTAGTGGTATACATTGATAGTGCGACTGCAAGGACAGTACCTACGGTATTAAACCGGTAAATTACACAAGGGCATACATAAAAAGGAACTTGGCAGACACCGTTTATGTCGCCATGTGGGCGAATATGGTGCAGTTATATCGGAGAAATGTGCCTGGAAAGCATACATTGACTGGCCTAAGGTGGCGGAGTTAAAATAGTTCCCATTGTTAGGGAGTACTCATATATGTTGTAAGGCGTGGACGGTTGGTGGTACGGAAACATAATGAAGCCAAAACACGCAGATGTACGGTTGATAGATAGTTGGCAGTTTGGTTTATATGTGGTCTTGCATTAATTAGAGGTAAATTTAGGTATAGAATGGACACGTCGGGCTTTCTAATTTACAACTGAGGTATGGAAGTCTTTGGAACGTCGAGGTAAACTTATGACTTCTAGCGAGAATCGCTCCAGAGTTTGACAACCGCTAAGTCAAGTAAATACCCGTGTGCGTGTAACAGTATATTGTACAAATCTGTAATGACATATTCTTGATGATCTATTTTTCATCTTAGTAATTTGAAACTGTGATGTGTTACTACTTTATTCAAAATGTACGATTAAATTAGTAAAAAGTATGGTAGGGATACGTAGCCCATGAAAGTTGTATTTATAGAATTATTTAATCACATGGATCTAAAAATAACTGAAACTAATATTCATATAATTTTTCGAGGGTTTCTGCACTCTTAATAATTCCAGTTAGACGTTCTTCGGTATATTTAGCATATTGTTCCTCTAAAGCTAGGAACACAGTATATAAATGTACAATAATTTGCAATAATGACTTTGAATAAATGAAATTGTAATAAATCAAAGCACATATAATTAGTCCTTCTTAAAGATATTCAAGCCAGTAGCCCATAATGTACACTTTTGTTTTTGTTTACTGTGTAGAGTTTCGTTTTTGCTTTAATTATGTGTCCGCATTTTACCATTGTTTTTCTTCTCTATGTAATCAGTCACATTTTGAATGATTGTTTTCATGTGGTATTCCATCCAAATATAAAAGGTTATCATTCAAGTTTCTTCCTTTTTAAATGATTAAATTCATTAGATTAATTATTCCAGCTTTATTTTGTTCACATTGCAATATTGCATGATTTATTTTGTAAAATTGGCTTTTTGGCACCTTGAGTTTTATCATTAATATTCGACAGTGTTTGAAATTGTTACTGAAGCGTGTGCAGTTTAAAATTTCAGGACGTCTTTAAGGCACATGTACTTCCGATTCGCAGACCACACCCACATTTCTTCTCAGAAGGATGTACAAACATATTTTGCTAAATATATTTTACGATGCATATCTAAAGCTGTACAAAATGATATTCCATTTCAATATCGCTTAAGGTCAATAAACTTTATTCTTTTATTCTTATAGTTTGATCGTATCTATCCATATTGACCGCACAGTAACATAGTTTACAACTTCTAGAAGGGACGCAGCCATTGTTGTCTTCTGCTATGCCCGTCTGAATTGTTTTAATATCAATCAACCACGCATCATTAACACATTTTTCAATATATTTAGGAGGAGCGCAACGAATAACTGTTAAAATGAAACAAGGCAAAACATCAAGAATAAAACAAAAAGAGAATGAACTACAAATTACGAAACATCTTGATCCTTCAAGGTCTTAGAGCAAACAGTGTGATTGCTACAACCAACGTGGTATATGTTACATGTCTAACGTTATTTTTCTGATGATGGAGATATCAAAAGTTTGCTAACATTAGCAAGTAATGTTCCAGAACTCGCCTAACTATGTGACATAGGACCTCTCCTTTTTTCTCTATGACTGAGACACAAATGAGATGCAATTGTCTCTGACACCCCAACAACTTTTGATATAAAAAAATGAAATAATAATGAGAGGGATTGAAAAGACGCGAAACTTGATAGAAACAGATTTGCGGAAGTGGGTAAAGGAGTTTGTTGCAGTTTGTTCAAGACCATGAAAATGTGAATAACAAACGTAAAACCTTAGGACACGTCAAATTTCTCGAAGATCATCTGCATAACAATATTAAAATTCGAAGTATAGACCGATATGAAGTGCAAGCAACTAATCTTTGCAATATTTTCTCAATGCGTTTCCTTTCCATTCTTCAGAATGATGGAAACAAATACCATCCCATAATATTGGAAGGCACAATGGTCATAAATATTGAATACTTTTAGAAATAACTAATTGAATAATGTATGAACAAATAAAATGATGAATAACATAACTAATTGAATCAATTGTTTGAAAGGGAATGAAGTTGTGCAACAATAAATGAATGAAAAAAAGAGAAAACAAAACCGAAGATCCTGAGGGATTGGCTTGACTAGAAAGTATGTCCCTGCCGTTCAAAACAGCAAATCATAATTATGGTGACATCCCTCAATCACACACTTGTTTGATGGGACATTTGGGATTACAATGGACCAGATTACGCACCCTGCACTGCATTACATCAATATACATATGTAATGTTCACTTTTAAGCGCTAACACTGTAGTATAACAAGAGGTTGCAATTTGTGTACGGTGATGGGGTATAAGACACAACACGCAAGCTTGTGTGTTGAATTTAAAATGCACCGAGTTTACCTGGAAACAAGCAAAAATGTCGACTAGAAACATTAGAAATGAAAAATAAAGGATGCAAGCTTACCCCATCTTTATAAATAGGAATCCCGTTAATATCTATCTATCAATCTCTCTCTCTCTGTATATATATATATATATATATATATATATATATATATATATATATATATATATATATATATATATATATATGAAGACTTGTCTCAGTGATATTTGTGACACAGCCTGTCCATTCTATCATGTCCCTGTAACACACTTCACCCTGGTGTGCTTTCGAAAAATTAGGAATGGTTTCTACTGAAACCATTTGTGGCAAGAAAGCTTAGTACATTAGTTAACAAAACGGCTGCCAAAAACAAACTTGACTGATTTGACTATAAACTTAAGCGTGGGAATATATTTATTTTAGATACTAACGAAAAGCAATGACAGTCAGACAGTCGATGGGCTTGTTAATATATCTCAACGTATTAATTACCCTGATTTACTCATGATACAACGTTCTTTCCGGTGAGCATATTTACAACGTAATGGCTTCCAACAAATATGTTAGTGAAATCTGTGACCTAGAAAATCTTAGTGTTAAATTCCTAACGATATATTTACAGGAGAGGTGACCACGTATCCGGAACTACAGCTGAGGTATTGAAAATGCCAAAATTGATGTTTTATTTATTTTTCACTATACCATTTTTTGTCCAGACAAATCTGATCCAGACCCCACGTATTTCTCAGCACAATAACATTTTCACCAGAAATAAACATGGATCAGGCCTTGAAATCACCTTTCACCCCCTCCAACTCTCTGAACAACTACTGCAAAATTAGTATATCCAGAAATGTTTTATATGAAACCTGTCTTCTTCAACCTATGCCAAACATTCCCAATCCGCCCCAGCTGACTCGAACTTTCCATATTAGAGCTGACTAAAGTTAAATTTCTCTTTGTCTCTTTGACACAAACAATACTTAATATATTTTAATATGATATTCATTGATTCAATGTGACATAACAGCAGTACTATCAATGTTCTTGTTTTCTTTTTTTTCACTTGCATAGCTTGTGAAATTCGGATGGATATGCAACGCTACTGCCCTCATTATTCGTAATAATGCATCTGTTTACAAAATAATATCACTTTACTCAAGACTCTCTCGATGCACAAGTTACAATATGCAACACTTATAACTATTAAATTGTTGGCTTTTGATGGTCATGTTCATACTCACTGTGGATATAGCTGACTCTGCTGTGATCACTAGTGACATTTTCATAAAACATTTGAGATCAAATAGTCTATCTAGAAATGCCTTTACCTGAAGAATATTGAATGCATTGCATGTGCTAAATTATACTGCAATGATGAAGGTTATTTGAATGTGAAAGGAAACAAGTGGGGGAGAGAAAAATCTATCAGATTTAAACCGGGAGAAAGGATATCACCCATCTACTTGGATTTCGTTGTCTCAGTGCAAAACATACATAAACGTAGATCTTCCTGTTTCACATGGTTAGGTTCTCACCTACGGAGAACTTAGTCATATTCACCAAATAATACAACCGCAATTATAATTGGATACGGATTAACAGTATACCAACATCTGATAACATAGCCTATACATTCCACGGTGGAACAGATGTTTGTACTTCCAGCAAATATTCCATTGTATGTATGGTGTCATTAGATTTAAAACAGCTTGCTCTTAATTTCTATACGGCAGCACTTTTTACAGTAGCTTTTTGTGACTTGCAACATATATTTACAGTACTTTTGCATGGAATCTCTGAATCTCACTTGCACTACAATAATATCAAATTTCAGGTTTATGGGGTAAAACAGACACGCTTTTTGTGTAGAAAAAGTTGAAAGCAGTATATTGTTAATATTTTTACTATGCTATCGATTGACAATGACATCACAGAGGCATGTTCGTATGACATTTTGACGTCAAACGCTATGTAGATGAAAACAAAACACAACATAACACGAGCTTAATGCTTCTTTAACACGAAGCCACTTTCAAGTCTCCCCCGTACACACACCCACACACACACACACACACACACACACACTCACAAACACACACACGATAACACACAATGCTTACACTTTCATGGATAACCTCATTAGCATCATATTTGGAAATCATTTTTTTGCCCAAGTTAACTTTTAATAAATATGTATATCAAATGTCAAAGTTGATTAGTTAAGAGCGATACTCAGTAGGTGTTTCAGAATATATAACTACATCATCGACATGCCTTCCATATCTACACCGTTACTGTCATTTGACAATGCACGATGAAGTTCATGTAAAATAAAAAATAATATGTACTGATGACAAAATTCAACAAGGGAGAACATGAAAAAAATCAATCCTTCGGTTGTCCTTACTCAGTCCTTGAATAATGTTTGTCTTTCGGTGTGTCTGCCTTTCTGTCTGTCTGTCTCTATCTCTCTTCAATATATATATATATATATATATATATATATATATATATATATATATATATATATATATATATATATATATATATATATATATAAGAAGTTAAGTGGGGCACTTTAGCGTCAATGGTAATTAGCATTACAGAGAGGGTCCCGGCACTTTTGCAAGGGGAATTTAACATGGATGTGGCACTCTGGCGTCAAGGGGAATTTAACATAGATAATTCAAGTAAACTTATTGGGCATGTTTAGCGTCAATGAGAATTATAATTACAAAGCCCCTGGGGACTGTTTGGCCTCAAAATTGATAGCGTCAATGGGAAAATAAATTACAGATCCCCTTGGGCAACTCTAGCCTCAAGGTGTTTCAGATCACCCTAGGGCTGTTTGGAGTCAAGGTATTAAAAATCACCCTGGGGTTGTTTGGCGTCAAGGTGACTTATATTTATATAACACATACAACAGACAACATACAACATATAAAAGACACAACAAATTTGATGCAAGAAAGCAATTAATTTCGAGGCATATGAGTGGCCCTGAAAAGGGCCTTTGGGTTTATGTTAACATTATTCCGTTAACATAAAGGGCATCTCATAGGTCTTCTTCTCTTCCTCAAACTTCTTCTCACTTCTGGTCCGTAGATAAGACCCCTTTTCAAACAACCTTGTCTCTCCACATAAGTACTTCTTTTCAATACGCTGGTATCGCTAATCCTGATAATTATCCATGATGATTTCACATACATGGGTAAGTCCGTACGGAACAGCATTGTCGATAGGAGAGTACATATTTATATGTTGGTCCACATCTTGTGACGAGAAAAGGTGACGGGAATGAACTGAACGGTTTATTTATACAGGAAGAGAGGATCGAAACGGATTGAGTTAATTCACTAATCCGAGGAGAGAAGTCTGTGACGTCACATTTCTTATATAGATGCGCTAGCGTCTGTCCTCAGTCAATCCATGCGACACAGTTTTCAATCATGACGGAACATAAGAAGACGGTGTTTTGGCGTACACCGGCAGTGGAGACGACAAGTAATGATATAGCAGCGGCTACCCAAGTCAACGCAAGCCTACTTTAATTGGGATTTAGCGGATTTTCTTTCTTCTTCTCAAGAATTTGTTCCGGTACCAGTGCCTTCGCCACCTTCTCCTTTTTTACCACACGTGGATAATTTTAAACAGAGACAGAATGAAGAATTGGATACATTTTTACAGCAGCAGAAGGAAGCAAAACAAGCTTTTCTCCTTCAACAACAGCGAGAAGAAGAAGAGGCAAGAAGGAAACGACAGGAAGAAGAAGCAGAGAAGAAGCAGGTCTAGGAGAGAAGGAGAATAGTGAAAGCCAAACGGTTTCGGTACTCTTAGACATTTTAGCAGAGTTTAGGAGTCCGGAACAAATGTATCAGACTTCTTTATTACGACCCAAGAGAAAAAGACCTTCCTGAGCTAAACAACACAACCTTGTTAATACGCCTGCGATACCACCCTTAGTGATTTCTACCAAATCATCATCGACAGGAGGCTGTCCAGAGATAGGCCTTGGCCGTGGCAAAGGTTTAAGCAGCTAAGGCTGACTGCTTCCCGTTCCTAGGTTTGTTTTTAATAAAAACAAATATCCAAAGGTCCTTTTCAGGGCCACGCACTTCTCTCGAAACGAGATAGTATTTCAATTGCCAAAATTAAAACTCAAAAACCATTTTTTACCCATAATGTATGTGTGTGAGTGCGTGAGTGTAGGTTCTTATTCTAAAAAATCAAAACCAAGAGACACTTACGTTTTATGCCTGGTTTATTCTGGTAAAAATTTTACAATCCATTTCACAACACAACACTTTAAAAGTTCATATCCTTCTTCTGTGTCTGTGTTCACTCTTTCTGTTTTTTAAATTTCTTCACTTTCACACCTTTTTTCTTCACTTCTTCCTCATTTTCTCCTCTTCTTTTCTTCTCATGTTTCTCTTTCTGCACGTGTCTGGGTTCTTCCTTTGGGGTAGGGTACCTCTTCTTCTTCATGTTCTGAACCCCTCTCTTCTTCTTGCTCCTGTTGTTTCTTAGGACAATCTGAAGACCAATGTCCTTTTTCTTGACATTGATAACAGTCTTCTTGACTTTTGTCTCTTTATGCCCCTGTCTTGCTTTTTTGATGGTCTGGACACTGTGATGACCAATGTTCTTTCTTCTTACAGATATGGCAAGTATCTTGATTTTTATCTCGAAAGGCGGGTGAGTAGTCCGTCGGCTTATCTGAAGCCAAGGCACACGTGTGTTCAGGAAAGAAACGAGGTCACATTTGTCACCAAATCGTGGACTTGAAACACGAATGTTACATTCAAAAATACCAACCATAACAAGAGGAAGATGACCAGAAGAAAGGCAATTTCATCATGTTCGATTTCGAATGCATGCAAGGAACCGATATTCACATTCCTAATTTCTGTGTGACTCATCAAGCGTACGAAAAGTGCATCCAAGAACCTATCTTTAGTCATTGCCCTCACTGCAGCAAGATTCCTGGAAGACTTGAAAAAATATTTCGAGGACCGAACACGCTAGCCGATTTCGTTCAATGGATCTTAGACCCCATCGACGAGATGTGGAGCCAAGAGGACATCGAACGTTAAGGAGATTGTCACCGCCATGCCACAGTAATGACTCACAATTTCTTGGGATACAATGGACAATTTCTTTTGAGATACTATACGGAACAAGGCACCGAACGTCCGATAGTGACTTTGAACGGGGCCAAAATCATTTCCATGCAAGTAGGACAAGTTCATTTTAAAGATTTGATGAGTTACTGAGCCGAATGCCTTAAACGTTTGGAATAACAGAAATGGCTATAGGTTATTTTACACACTTTTTTCAATACTGAATCCAATCTATCCCATTTGCTTGAGGCTCACGATTACAACCACGACAACATGCGCACCGAACAACGAGAAACTGTCTATGCTTGTTACCAGGCTGACGCTTCGGACCCCTTCGACTTTCAGGAGGAAATGTTAAAGTATTGTCGTTCCGACGTGGAAATTTTACGGCGTTGATGAGGAAATTTTCGAGAACTGTTCATGGAACACGGAAGGGTGGATCCTTCGAAAGAAGCCTGCACTATTGCCAAAGCATGTTCCTTAGTGTACCGTCAACGATTCATGCCCAGAAACACCCTGGCTGTCATCAGCCCTCAAAGAACCAACTTTGTGAAACGTCAATACTTGTTCAAAGCCCTATGCTAATTACATTACTAGAGCGACAAGGAAGACAAATGGATTCAGCACGCCCGCAACGGAGGAGGCGAAATGTCATCGGAACGTATTCAGTGGATTGCTGGGACTTGGAAAACCCCAAGATCGTGTACGAGTTTAACGGTTGCTTATTTCACGGATGTCCCCTCTGCTACCCCGAACGTAACACTAAAAATCAGTTTTTACAACGTACCATGGAAGACTTGTACGAGACTACTTGTTACCGGCGATTGAAGTTAGAACAGCAAGGAAACCAAGTGGTGGAAATGTGTGAACACGGGTACAATCACCTTTTGAAAACCGATCATGAATTTAAACGCATCGTAGAAAGTTACGAGTTGATGGACCTCCTGAACCCGAGGGACAGTTTATATGGAGTAAGGACAAATGCCACTTGTTTGCTGTACCAAGCCAACGAGGTGAAAGGAGAAGAAATCAAATACTTGGACGTGTTTTCGCTGTATCCTTACGAGTGCAAATATTGTCGCTTTCCTGCAGAGCACCCGCAATTGCTGATGGAACACATTGACATGGACAACATTCGATAATACGAAGTGTTAATCAAGTGCAAAGACTTGCCTCCCATGGACTTGTACCATCCCGTGTTACCTCACCAATGCCAAGGAAAACTGATGTTTCCCTTGTACCGTACTTGTGCCGAAACGTGTAACCAAGACCAGCCTTGTCATCACACCCAGGAAGAACGCGCCATGACGTGTATGTCGGTCAGCGTGGAATTGTACAACGCTCTGGACATGGGATACCAACTGTTAAAAGTGTATGAAATTTTCCACTTTCCCAAGACATAAAAATACCACAAGGGTGACCAAACTCAGAAACGCATTTTCGCAGACTACGTGGATACTTTTTTGAAACTGAAACAAGAAGCTAATGGCTATCCTTCCTGGTGTCACACTCCCGAAGATCAAAAGACATTCAAAGAGAAATACTGGGAACAGGAAGGCATATCGAGAAAAACGAAGGCAGGCGATCGGTTGCCAAAGTGATGTTAAATTGCCTGTGGGGCAAAATGGCACAACGACCGTGTTTCCTCAAGACAGAGTATTGGACATAATCTTCCCGGTACTTCCAGATAATTCACGACAAAACCAAATACATGAAATACGTGGACGTCGTTCGTGAGGATTTGATCCTAGTCAATTACGAAGAAGATCTGGACTTTGTACAAGGCGACGAATGTGGAAATGTCATAATTGCGGCTTATGTGTCATCGCATTCTCGCTTAAAATTGTACGAAGCTTTAGAACTATTAAGTGATCGTGTCCTGTACTTTGACCCTGACATCGAAGGAGACCGTTTATGAGCCTGGACAGGCAATCACCCGGCGACAATATTTTAAGTTTTGCTAGCGGTGGTCCTAAAAATTACCGCTACGAATACCGGGACCCACAAGGAGAAGTGCACACCGAGTGTAAAGTGAAAGGATTGACTCTCAATTATCGCACCAGTCGAGTGGTAAACTTTGGGGTATTGAAAGAAGTATTGCAGTCTGGAGAGGATGGAAACCTTAAAGTTACCACCTACTAACCGAACACGATTGTATGTTTATCAACTCACCAAATCGTCAGTCAACCCTTGGAAAAGCTGTATCAAATCGTGTACCAGAAGCGAGTGCGTCTTCACAATCACTACACTATACCGTATGGACATGTCGGTATAAAAAAATGCTTCCAAGAGGATAGTCACTAGCTTGAAGGATGACTTCGCCACAGCAAGAATCGAGTGAGAGACCCAATGAGAACTCCTAGTTCAAATCATACATTTTTTCCGGTCTACTTGCCTGATTATTGTGATTGTGCCCGTCAATTGAAAACGTTTCAAAAATGGCCCACTGATAGGGAAGGATTACCTACTTAGAATGTTGTAGCTGGAACAGGATTTATCTATTTGGGACCTGATACTGGATTGGGATACGAAGTACAGTGTTTCAGTTGTGGCCTGAAGTTAAGAATGGATCAATGTATCTATAAAAAGTCAGCTATTCTGGAACATACTCGATGATTCCCGTACTGTCCTTACCTTTCCATGGCTTTTCCACCTATCACACTGTGGTACATTTATGACGGTACCTTTGAGAAGGTAGTACCATTGTCCAGGAAGAACAAAAAGGAAGACTTCCAAAACTTGAAAAAAAGGAACGATGTACAAGCTTGAGACTTCATTGCGACTAATATAAAAAGGGACAATGTCCTAGATCGATAGTTCATTGTGACTACCAACACCAAGCGAATAAGATGACTACTTTCAGGGAAACACAAAACAAGTTCAGACAGGCACAATTCAAGTTCAGTGATTCTCAAGTGGAGTGCGATGCTGTGCCTTGCGATGAAAGCGATGCAGTAAAGCATCATGGGAACTTTGCTATCGCTACTACTACCACTACATCTAACGTGGAAAGGGATGCTGTGCATGTCAAACCTGATGGATGCGAAAGCAATGCCACTTGTTATCGTGGACTCTTTACTGGTTTTCATTGTCAATGTCCACCTTCACGCGAGACCATGCGTCTACCACTCTACGGATGTCATCCAACACTGGGCAAACTCTTGTCGATGTCAACCTACCCTAATCGAAACGAACCTGTGAAAAGCGAATATTCGTTCCCCGTGCGTTTGCCTGAATAATGTGACTTTGAAAATCGTTTTCAATCGTTCAAATGAAAATAGCCTAAATATCTGGGAGGACCGACCCCTGAAGAATTAGCCAGAGCCGGATTTTCTACTTGGGCGAAGGGGATAAAGTCAAGTGCTTCAGTTGTGGAGTGTCACTACACCAGTGAGAACAACAAGATTCAGCGCACGTGGAACATGCTTGATGGTCTCCCAATTGTCACTACCTACCTTTCGTGGTACGCGTATGTCATTGAAGTGACATACCATTTCGTTTAAAAAACCAGACTGGCTAGGAGTCAAACGTTGGACATCACCGATACCAGTATTTAAACCCCATTTAAAAATAATGGTCAAGCATTACCCAACGAACTGCAAGAGAAGAGCTACAAGGAAGTTTGGCAGGGACTTGCCAGAGCATAATCTTAATCCGGTGACTGTAAAACTTTTGTGTCAAGAAATTCGCAAGAAGAAAGTGAAAGAAGTCAACAAACGGATTAGATTTGTCGGGATTAAGTGTGCATTCACCCTATCATTCCACTTTAGGCCGTTTACATCAGAAGATTTCATTGACATTCATGCTCGTTAGCCTGAATGGCAGTGGTCAGAAATTACTATGTTCATTACTTTCGCTCTAGGAGAAGATTGTAAATACAATAATACTGACTGACATGATCATGGATACTTTACAAGATAACATTCGCGGTTTGCCTGTGGAGTTGAGAGAACGCATTTACCAAGTATTGGTCAAAATACAACTGAAACGCAAACTCAAAATCATTTCTTGATTTTTAAATTATGCCCTTTTCCAAAGTATAACAAGACTGATTACGGCAGGCGACTACCTCAGCCACAAATGTAAACGAGGCTATTGGCCACGACCCCAGTGATTCCAACGGAGGACATGATCATGGATACTTTAGAAAAGAACATTCGGGGCTTGCCTGTGGAGTTGAGAGAACGGATTTACCGAGAACTGGTCAAAATACAAGTGAAACGCAAAGAATAATTTAATTCGTTACGTCACCGATCTTTAAACCACCGGTACCTGAATGCTATAAGATGACTAATTCATTAGAAACTGTTCCAGTGAACAGACCTTGTTCACCTCGACAATGATCATAAGAATTTGGTGTCTAATCATCCCACTACTTACATGTTGACCATTCTACAAAGAGTACCAGAGGAAGAGTTAGTGGATTACCAAAATCTTTTTTGTCTCTAGAGAAAACTTCCCTGCGTTGTGTAGTGTGTGAACTAGAGACTAAAAAATGTGGTTATGTTACTGGAGTACAATCAGTTTTGTGTAGAAAGTACACTTATTACCTCCGACAAAAGAGGGTATAAAACAGGCTACCATGCCACAACCTTTATCTTATTACGCGAACAGTGTCCATTGAATTGGGGTCGTCGTGTGGTGTGTGTCTTAATTACTTGTTTTCTGGGATTTCGTTTACCAGCCATTCCTTGTGGACTCTTTACGAACGGTACTTACCACCAAATTAAACATGAAAGTGGTTCCTTTAAATGTCCACGAGAAACTCGTTCTGCTCAAAGCCTTGCGTTTTCATCTTGCTACTTGTCGTCCTCTACTGGAAAATAAAGATTTTTCGACTTTTAGGTACCGAAGATACACCCTCAATGGACAGATATACATGCCTGAAAAAAATTGGGGTTTTGAGGCTTGGACCCAAGAAGTGGCCCATTATGTTCAAGAGTTGTGAACCTCCATTCAAACGTCCTAGGAAAAAGTCACTCCTAAACCTGCGTTATTGACAGTGCTAGAAGAACCCATCACCGAGGACAGCCACTCCATCAGGACAGGAATCTTGGACATTCCCGAAAGACCATTCCGGGAGGACAATTGTGTGACATTACCCAATGTAGAGTCTGTAAGAACATACACATTGCCTTAGGTACCAAAACATGTTGTACAGAAACTTGTTTATATTCCACTTTGATCGTTTGATGTGTATTTTATCGTTGTACTGAACCATTTGACTTTTATGTATTGTTGTCTTTCGTGTTTAGTTTTAAAAAATCAATAAACGTGTCCTGAAAAAAAAATCTTGTCTTGTCTGTCTTCGTGTCACAAGGGACATTCCTTGCACTATGGCTTCCTCTTCTCTCACTTCTCCCTCTTCCTCCACTTTCAAAGTCATCGGCGAACACTTGAATCGTGCCAGTTGGGAGGCCTTGTATCTTCGCCATCCCTTTAACATGTTCATTGCTGGGCCGAGCGGTTCAGGTAAAACCGAATTTGTCAAAGGTTTGATCGAACATAAACATCATTTGATCGATCGTCCACCTGAACGAATCGTGTGGTGTTCCAATGATTGGCAATTGGAGTACAGTCTCATGCGAGAAAGTCAAGGCGATTCCATCGTGTTTGTGGAAGGCATTCCTAACGATGACGATTTAATCGTGTTTGACCCCAGTCAAACCCATCTGGCCATTTTCGACGGCATGTCAGGAGAAGACGAAGAATAAATCAAACTCTGGTTTACGCGCAAAGGGCATCATCGTAATACCAGTGTCATTTACATCACTCAAAAATTTGTTTCAACAAAGTGAAGCTTATCGCAATATCAGTCACAGTGTTCATTAATTGGTCTTTTTGAAAGCCCTAGAGATAAATCAAAAGTGCAAGTCTTAGCCAAACAGTTAGGAACGCCTTGGCTGACTCATGCGTACGACGATGCCACTTAAACCCAACACGACTATCTACTCGTGGATTTGAAACCCACCCATCCCAATTATTTGCGATTTCGTACCCATTTGTTTCACCACTAGTGTCAAGACGGAGGGCCTGTCATGTACATGTCTCCGTCGTCGACTTAATAAAATAATCTATAAAAACCTCGGTCACTTTTCGTCTGTCTCACACAGCGTTTACATGACGTTCCTTGAGTCTCATCTTGTCGTCAAATTGATTCGTGCCTTGTATGGCATCGTCGCTAAAAAATCCACAAAGACGTGCTCGTGTCTTAGAAGCCAGTCTCAAAGAAGTCGTACAATGGTTTACGGTGACAGCACGTCAATTACTGCAAGGCATCATTCAGATTCCTCATCAAACCAAACGCTTTTTTGACAGAAACAAAGTAGCCTTGACAACTGGCCGATCCCCGCATCGACACTCAAACCAAAAAGCAAATTATTTTGAAACCAGGAGGGAGCGGTTCTCTAGGAGGTGTTATCATTCGCTCACTCTTAAAATAGTATCCTAATGCTCCCTAAGTTCTCCCCAAGAAAAAAGCCACTTCCATAAAAGCCAAACGAAACCCAAAGAAGAAAAAGATGAGCGGGGTCAAGACCAGGTTACAACCCCAGGAAAAGAAAAGTCCCCAGAAAAAGAAAAGCCCTCAGAAAACAGCTTATATTCTCAATAGAGACACTTCGGCCAGGACGCAACCTTACATTCACAAACCACGACCTGCAACGACAGTGAAGGCGTCTACGATAGTCACAGATTCTTCCACTTCTCCGTTGCTGGTGATGCCTACCCAGCCCAATTGACACCCGTTCTTCCTCAGTTGAAACCATGGAAACCCACGTCTCCGAGAACTTTACTTTCAATGACGACACCCTCCTCCTCTTTAACTGTAGTGGCAACTGCTCACAAAGAACCTGCTCCCAAAATCAAAGTCCAAGAGAGATTGGGCATGTTACAGAGCTTACTGGATTTGTCCAAGCAAGAATTGTCCCAATTTATTCCTTTGCGAACCCCTCCACGACGCGTGATGCCTGTCATCAAGTTGATACGACTCAAAGGCAATCAGTGGCGACGCGTTCCAGTATAAAAAAGACCTGAGTCAAAGCATGTGTATCAGTGATTTTGTGCTCCTGAACGCCCAAAGATGTCACCTCAAAGAAGTGCACACCGTCACTATCGTCATTCTCCTGTCCAAAAAGGAAAGATACAAGGACATTCTCGTCATCCCACAACGCGCTTAGATAAGCATCGACTTTACCCTAAGAAAAAACAAAGTTGTCCGAAGAAAAAGAGGAGTAACAAAGGGGAGGATAACTTGGCGATTTTGGGAAACACATTGTCACCTTTGTGACGAAGCGATAGTAAAAAAAAGATAAAAGGGTGTGTGCTAAATCATCGACTCTAGTGAAAGAACGCATGTTGAAATATTTTACACATCACCACACTCTCAAGTACATCGATATCTTACAGTACCTGGTTTAAGCATACAATCAATCTTACCATCGAAGCATTGGACGTGTCCCCCAAGAAGTTACTCCCGACAACGAAGTGCTCGTTTCTGATCGTCTGTTTGGTACGTCCCCGACGATGGCTGTCTCCAAGAAAGGTGAAGTGTTGGCTGTTGGAGATTGGGTACGCATTGGCAAAACCCAAAGCACTTTCGACAAAGGTTACATACCCAACTGGACCACGGAAATGTTTCGTGTCACTTGATGAGTGCATGGCCGTCATCCTGCCGTCTATAAATTGAATGACATAAAGGGGGAAGTGTTAAAAGGAAAGTTGTACTTACCCGAGTTACAACGTGTGACCAAAAAAGAAGACGTGTACGACATCGAAAGCATTCTCGAACAAAGAACCCGTAAAGTGGGAAAACGACGTATCAAAGAAGTCAAAGCGCGTTGGGAAGGATGTCATCCCAGTTTTGATTCTTGGATCGACGCTTCGCAAGTCATCGGCTATAAAAAGAAATGACCATCATGCCCTTCCACACAGCCTCAGATACCGCTACCACTACAGCGACCACTCCTTCACCCAGTTCTTCTCTGCAAGAGCTACAAAAGCAACACGTGTGGGTGTGGTGTGGAGAACGTGTGAATAAACCGCAAATCGTCTTTTTCTGACAAATCTTTGTGGTGTATTCTGTCATCGGTGTGGCCATTGCCAATTTGAGGTTGCAACAAGGAGACAAACAGTAGTGGACTATTTTATTTAGCAGTTGCATCGGTTACCTTCTTCCCAATCTTTCCCTGAAATACTCCTCGAACGGGAACAACGGGAATCTTGTGTCCAGCGTCGGTCACCACTCCAACAACAATAACATTTTGAGTGGAGATACTCCTCTCCCTTCCAGTGACCCCTCGGAGAGCCACAGAACTCTGGAATTATGAACCACAACAACCAATTTTACTTACCCTTACCCAGTGACAATTCCATGGAGGTGTTTCCCAATAACAATTTGTGTTGTTACACGGTCAAATTACATCAGGCCATCCAATTAGATCAAGAAGTCCATCGGGAAGCGCCCTTGGTTGAAATCATTCACCCGACACAAGTCATCAATGTCCTTCCAAATCAAAATTTTTTGCTGTCGAAGTTCATGACGAACACGTACAACAACACTTAATTAAAAACCCACTTTCAGTTAACCTTATGAAAAACACAATCCCACAACAAGACGGTTCATCTATCTGTTCACACTTCCGCGAGGCTATTATTGTAGTGTTCAACATCTGGTGAACATAATTGCTGTCAGGTTCAATGCAGTATTTGGCAAAGCCTTGGACAAAAAGCAAAAAAAGTGTCTGTCACCATGGAGTACCACAAAACAGCTCGTCGCTTCTTGATGAAATTTGAACGGAGTAAAATCCTGTCCATTTTATTTTGTCCTGAATTGTATGACAATGTTGGGCGGAGACATGAACCTGAGAATGAGCATGATGAAGAAAAGCGAATTACCCATCGTTTACGACAACGAGTCTTTTAGCAAGTTATTTCGTGCCCCGGTAGAACTGAACCAAGGACTGAATTTGATCTTTGTGTATTCCGATGTAGTGGAGTACAACGTGGTGGGACACACATCCGTGCCGTTACTGCATGTCATTCCTTTCAAAGTGGATTCTGTCACGAACGCTGACGAGGATGGTGGAAACACCTATCACGTTCACCGCGAATCTGTACATCCTCAATATTTGCCCGTCAGTAAGTCGTATTTTGACACTGTTAACATTGCTATAAAAGGAGATCTGAGACAAAATATTGCATTCACCAAAGGGAAAGTCACGGTGAAACTCCATTTTCGAAAACGATTCTCTAACGACTCATAAGTTAGGTATCGAGTGTACCGAGGCGTCGCTCGACAGCGAGGACATGGTTTAGGAGATATGTTGAAATCGGCCTTTCGTTTGTTGGCTCTTGTTTTGAAACCGATGGTGACACGAGGATTGCACTCCTTGAAAGATGTCGCGTTGACACAAGGCAAAGAATTTCTCCAAAATGTCATCATCGACACACAAAACCCTAAAGAAGCATTCTTAAGAGCAGGCAAAATGTATTGCTGCAAATGGGCAAAGACATTTTGGTCCGACGAGAAACATCTATAAATGCCCTGGGCGCTACTGAGTCAGGCATTGTTGATTCCCTAACGCCACAGCAAGGACACTGTAGAAAGAGACGAAGAAAAAACACCCATTCAAACATTTTCACACTCCTAAAGCTAGAAGAACAAAGAAAAGAAGAACTACTCGAGACTTAGACGTTTGTGATTATTAAGTCACAGAAACAAAAAATGATTCGCCGAGAATCTTGCGCCTGTCCCAAATCGGAACTCCAATGCATGAATTCCAATGGGTCGAATTTCATCCCGTTTCCTCTGTCAAGGATTCAGGATGAACTCCCATTGAGTTTGCAATCAAAGGACATCCCGAAAATTACATCGATCTGAATAGCAGTTACTTGTTCTTGAAATTCAAAGTTCAGAATCCGGCTGGAAATCATATAGACACTGAGCCAGTAGCTCCCGTCAACAATTGTATGCATTCCTTGTTCAGCTCAGTGGATTGGTACTTGAATAACAAACTAGTCAGTAACAGTATGGATACTTACCCTTATCGTGCCTACCTGAAAAATCTCTTGACGTACGGAAATGAAGCCAAGAACACTCATCTGGATGCTTGTGTGGTATGGAAACCTGACACACCTGGTTAATTTAACACCACCGAAGTGGATATAAAGAAAGACCACAATAAGGATTTATAGAACGACGAAATAAAATCACAGACAACAACAGTTTAGAACTGATGGTTAGTTTGCATTTGGATATGTGGTTACAAGAAAAGTCTTTTCTAAACGGCGTGGATGTCAGCCTAAGACTGAATCGCAACAGTAAATCTTTCAATTTAATGGATGAAACTGATGACGCTTACAAAACCAAAATCGAAGAAGCCTAACTCTATGTACGACGTGTGGAATTGAAAAGGACTGCCAAGTATCCGATACGACGCTTGGAAGTGAAAACTATCACCATTCCCGCTGGAAAGCATTCTATGATCGAAGATCATCTGTTCCACGGGCAGCTACGCAAACGTTTAATTCTTGATATCGTGAGCAACACGGGCTTCAACGGAGTCAGGAATTAACATCCTTTACCCTCTTATCACTACAACGTATCCAAGATTGAAGTCAGTCAAGATTGCAAGACCTTGTGTACCAGACCCTTCGAACCTAAGTTTGGTGACAAGAAGTATTACTTGAGATCGTACTTTTCCCTGTACGAAGGAACCAGACAATTAGGAACCAACACCAGTCACGGCATTACGTACGAGGATTATCCAGGAGGCTACACTATGTGGGCTTTTGATTTCACTCCAGGCCAAGGCAGCGAAGATGGACATTTCCCCCTAAAAAATCCTGCCAGATTCGAGTGGAACTTTAGTTTGCTTAACCTCTACCTCACACGGCGAACGTCATCATGTATGCAGAATTCGATAATATCAGAGAAATCAAGAGTTTGAGAGAAGTCATTCCACACTATTAGAAGCAATAGAAGACTGTTATCCCTATTTGAATAGTGGATAATGTTTGGACTTGGAATGGAAGGAGACCGTGGAAGTAGAACCGCAAGACAACGACGAAAAAGACATAATGATAAAGTCCAGATGGCCAGAACAGGAGCAACATTTAGTCTCCTGTTTTGCCAAACATATAGCAGAAAAAAATAACGGAATTGATCACGAAAAATTGCTTTGGATGTCAAAACCATCATCCCAGCCAAATTCAACACGATAAATGTATACCACTGAGTGAAGTCTCGGAACAAGCCGTGTTGCATCAGTGGCACAAAGGCTTGCGTGAACATTCCTTTTTCTCCATTAATTCAAAGAGAGAGAGTCAGGATTGGATTGATCACTTATCATTACCTGTGAAGAAAAACAACACAAAAATGGATACCTGGGAACTTTGTTGCCTTTTGAACCACAGTTCGTACACTGCTTCTTGGAATCGTGTCGTGTGTGCTAAATATGAACAACCTCATCGCAAACCTCAAGACCATCAAGCTTATGTCATCAACAGGGACGACAGTCGTCTCCCAGGAACCCACTGGGTAGCCCTCTAATGTCCCCGTGATGGTTGTGTGGAGTATTTGATTCGAATGGATTACCCCCTTTGGAAGACAATATCATTGACTTTATGAAAAGACATGCTCAGATAACATGATTCAATAACGTGAAATTACAAGGTACAGATTCCATGATGTGTGAACAATATTTTGTGTATTTTCTTCATCAGTGCAGTCTTGGATATTCTTTATAAAATTTAGTGACTTATTTTGATCGTCACTCCTCTAGAAACGATGAGAAAGCAGATTGTGACCATTACGGTTATATTTTGTCTTTAGCTAGGAAACGTAGTGTATATCAATAGCCTAATGACTTCCAACAGTGGACGTCTAACTTCAGTTCACAACGTTGTCAGCTTTGTCCAAAATAGATTAGTATTAGAGAAAAATGTTTGCTGTTTATTGAATTGTTAATTAAAAGAATTGTTAATTGTTGATTGTTAGTTATTTGAATTAAAAATGTTCTGTTTTGAAAAAAAATACGTCTGTCGTTTGTTTGCTATTTGTATCATGAACCATGCTCTTTGACTTCTCTCTATCCCTCAAATCAAACTATTTTAGCGTTCTGACTCTAATCAGTGTAGTGATGTTCTCTATCACTTCCGCGTCTGAACAATATAAGGCCGGGTAGTCAACAGTCTGACCATCCATTGTTGACTCATTCTCCTATGAAGATGTGCTCAAGATTAGCCAATCTGAATGAAGGTTACGTGAATTTGCATCGTGTGAGGCAAAGCCTGATACCGAAGCCTGAAGAGATAGAAAATGTCAGAACGTTGAAAGTAACTGAAGACCTGATAGAAGAGCTCTTCAGAGAGGAAATAACAACAAGGATAAAGAAGAATGGATGGAGAAGTACATACTTCAGAAACAGCAGATATAGCAGAGTGAGCAGCAACAGCAACAGCAGCAGCATCAGCCTGACAGAGGTTTTGTCGACTGCCGTGTCGACACTAAAGAGTTCTCGTTCTCTTTTCGATGAAGCAGATCCTATCCTGTGGGAATCTGCCGCCAGACGAGGCCGCAATCTTAGATGATAAAAGGTTGCCATAGCTCCTCTTCCACAAAAAACAGCCCTTTTCAGGGCTACCCAATATTTTAGAAAAGAGATAATAATTCAATTGCCAATGGTATGTTATTAAGTATAAAAAATAAAAGTGCGTCTATAAGTACATTATTTCTTTATCTTTGTTAGAAAGTGTGATTATAAGCACTTCGTTTCCGCAGCTTATCACATTTGTAATTTATGTTTCTCAGTAAAAAGATGAGTAAGTTTGTTTAAAGTCCACGCAATCCATGTGTCTTTGGGGTGATGATATGGGTAGTGCTAGTTTTGGTGACAGGGGATGTTTTCCGTCACGTACGTGCTTGATTCATATATAGTCTGGTTACCCATTGCCAACGAGTCAACGAAATGAAGATGAGCAGGATTAGCAAATTAATTGAACTCTAGATGTATCGGGAATATACCAGGCGACTCCTGGATGAGCTGGCTATGGAGGCCATAGCCGAAGAGGCTAGACGAGAAAAAGAAGAAGAGGAGAGAAAAAAGAAAGAAGAGGATGAAAAGAAAACATATATCCTGCCTCACGTAATTATGAGGCCTGTGTGGGAAGTAAAACTTGAGGTGAGGACGCCTCTGCAGACAGTAACAGCATCACAACAGCGTCAACCACAGCCACAGCCTCTTCCACCAGTAAAAAGACCATTAGTCGCCAGAATGAAAACTGGGAAGAGGAAGGAATAAGGAGGCCACAGCATCCACGCGTGTGGCATAGGAGAAGAGAGACGGACGTTTTCACTATCCCTCAAAGTGAAGACTGGGATAGTGAAGCCAGTCATACTCCCTCAGCGCTCACAACCACACGGGTGAATTGGGAGAATGATTGGAGTAGGAGATGTGGTGCCAGGCCGGGGAGATTTCGCCATTAGCTAGGTACATCTGGAGTTCCAACAAACAGCCCTTTTTCTGGGCTAACGAAAGCTTTAGAAAAGAGACACTATTCAATTTGCCAATTGGTGTGAATGTGGAGTAGTGTAAATATGAACACTCACTCCTTTACCAATATCATTGTGTGTGCGTGGTTGTGTTTGTGTGTATTTGTGTCTTTGTATGAGCTCACGTACGTTTGTGTGGATAGTAGATTATTGTGGTTTGTAAGCGCTCTCTTACGTTTGTGTGGATAGTAGAGTGTGTGGTTGTTTAACGTTCCTTCTGTGTGGATGGTATAACTGTTTATTTTTTGCTTCTTTGCATGTGTGGATATTATATTTTTAATTAATTATGTCACCTTTCCTTGTGTGGATAGTATATTTTGGTTTTGATTTGATTCTTCGCATTTTTGGATAGTATAATTTGGTTTTGTTTTGCCTCTTCGCGTGTGTGGACAGTACATAATATGTGAAGTGAGAGTAGGGATGTTTTCCTTGACAAATATAAAGTGAAAGCGTTCGTCTTTAGCGCCAATCAATCTTGAATAGCAAACAAAGATGGCAGCAGCCTCAGATTTGTTCAAGAATTTGAGAGAAAGTTATTTTTGGATAATGGATGCGACCTATATGGGGAAAAGGCTAATTAGGAAGGGAGGTGCCGAGGCATCCTGAACTTTGTGACCAGCCTAAAAGTAGCCAAAGACCTGGGAGAAAGCATGATAGAGGAGGAAGTAAAGAAATTAAGAAGATTCATTCAACCTCAGTATGTGAGAGTAGGTAGCTTGAAGGAAGCCCTTGATCATGTAATCAAAGTCAAGTGCTTCCTAGAAGACACGTTGTATTGGACTGAGTGGTCTTTTGTGAAGTACCAGCTCATGAAAGCAGAAGAAAATATAACAAAGGTGTTGGAAACAGTGGTGAAAAAGATTAAAGACACATTGGGCAAAGGAGAGGAAAGAACAAGAGAACAGAAAGAAAAAAGAAGCATTTGAAAGATTGAATAACAACTGGATCAAGATGCATGATAAATTTAGACCCGTGGAACATCCTGATTGGATGACAGTGACGGAGATGAAGAAGAAGAAAGGAATAATTGAGAAAGTGAGAAAATGGATGAAGAAGTTGTGAAAATAGAAGAAGAACCCAAAGGCTCTTTTCAGGGCCACTAATATTCCTCGACAAGATTTGGTTTCTTGCCTCAAAATTTTATTTTGGTATTTTATATGTTATATGTTGTCTATTGTATGTGGTATATAAATTTAAGTCCTACTCCTTTGCTCAGAGACCGCTCCGGTGGCCTAGTGGGTAGAGCGTCCGCCTCGGATGCGGGAGGTCGTGGGTTCCATCACCGGCCGAGTCATACCAAAGACTTACAAAAATGGTACTAACAGCTGCCTCGCTTGGCGCTTAGCATTAAGAGGTTAGTGTTAGGACTGGTCGGCCCGGTGTCAGGATAACGTGACTGGGTAGGACATCATGCTACATGATGCCCCAGTGCTAGACATCACTATAAACTGCCACATTGCAGACATCGTAGCGATATGGCTGAAAAATTGTTAAAGCTAAGTTAAAAATCAAAATCACATCACATCACATCACCTTTGCTCAGTACTGTGACGTCACCTCACACGGTTGGAACATTGTTACCAATCTCCATACCGGGACGTCAGACGCTATACAGATCCCACTTTCTCTTGTCACTATACAAACCCAATAGTCCCATGTTTTGTTTTCCCTTGACGCTATAGTGGCGCATGGTGTAATTAAAAGTGTTGATGCTATTATGGCCCAGGAGGTCTTGTAATGTTAATTTCCATTGACGCTATATATTTTGACGCTATTGTGGCCCAGCGTGGTATTGTAATGCTAATTCCCATTGACGCTAAACAGGCCCAATATGCTTAGTTGAATTTTCTATGTTAAATTCCCCTTGACGCCAGAGTGCCCCATCCATGTTAAATTACCCTTGACGCCAAAGTGCCGGGACCCTCTCTGTAATGCTAATTCCCACTAAAGCTAAAGTGCCCCACTTAACTACGTATATATGTATACATAACTGTAGCTTGATTTTTGGTGTATGTGCATAGGAGTTATTTAAAGGTATTAAGAAAATAAGTTGCATAGGATCTATACTTAAATGTTTACATATTTGTTTACAGTTATTAATAGTAAATGTATTAGTAAAGATGTTGAAAAGTCTTGGGTTTCAGGAAGATCTGTCAGGTGGTATGTTAGAAGAATTATCTTAATTTCCATTCGATATGTTAAATCATGTGAGTTTTTCTACAGTAATGTAACAGTCTTAACATTTTGACTGTTATACATTTCATCCGTATCTAAGTAGCGAAGAATTGACATTTATCCTATTCTTATTAATTGTGTTGTTGTTATAAGGTCAAGTCAGAAGACTGATTTTATGTTGTAGTTAGACATTATTTAAGAAGGAAAATATTTGGATGGATTATTCAGAACTTCTTTGTTTAATTCGCAACATTTCCAGAATAATAGTATATTCCAATGTACACAGCTATTTCCACTGAATAATCGAAATGAACGTCTCTGCTCTTAACAAAAATATCTAAATACAACATAAACTAGCATACTTAATGATACAACAATAACACTAGAAATGAGAATGATTCCACTTAAGGAAAGAAATCTGATTGCTCAGTTCTGTCCTTACATACACATTCAAGAGTGTATATATCGCAAAGTACCCCTTGTCACAAATCATACTGCACACTATATTTCAAAATACATATTTATGCGACCTAACGCGTCCAATATGAATTAACTTAATCCTTCTAAGACACAACCTGTCCATTCTGACCATTGGGAAGAAGGTTGAATATTTACTAATAAGTTTGTTATTAGTAACTGTTGACACATACGCAAACTTCTATTCATAGATTCTATGCATTTTTATGTTCGTAAATAACTAGACAAACCCTATTCGCATAAGAAATCCATCTATAGATAATCACTACAATTTACAGTAATGAATAAAAATTACAAACTTTAAACTAAATCATGTACCAAGAGTTACATATATATGTATATAGAGAATAAAGAGGTAAATATGAAGAAGATATATGGAAATGCACATTTTGAACAAATATCATCCGATTATAAATATGTATTTGAACACAGAACATATACATGATCTAATTACAAGGCCAGAGTAGTAGCAAAGCTCGAACTCATTTCTACTGTGGCTAAGCACAATGTGGAGAGGTTCACCAAAATGACCACACACATATATATAAAGACATTGATTTGGCGTAGAACCAAACGAGATGGAATGAGCTTAAATGATTTAACATTGTTAATGTTTGTTCGTGGAGTAAAGAATAGTGGGATTAATTTCTGCACAAAGAAGTCGAAATCATGAGAAATCATAACCACTATACATTTTCGCTAATCAACCTCTGCTAGTTTGTAATGAATATGTACCGTCAAATAAATAAAGACGCATACAAAATATCGGCTTGGAAATATAACGATTTTTCGGGAGGCTATACAGCTTTCCGAGAAAATGGAGTTTACGCCAATCAATCTCGGCGGATATTCGTGTCAATCCCGACATAAACTCGCACATATCCGAGAGAGTTGGTTTCTTGGATCACTAAATTTGCTTTGGAATAACATGCAACAGTTTGTTGAGTTCATAGGGTATTTTGAAGTTGATGGTAAATTTCGAAGCTATTCATCAATGTTGTGTTTGCAAATATCTTATACAGACTGACATAGGGTATTCGGTTTTGATTTGCAAGGCCTGAGCAATATTTTTGCATGTTTTGCTAAAGGTTTTGAGGGTACGGCTAATTGAACGACGTGACATATAGTCAAGTAGGTAGCCAAATCGATATTCTGATTGTTTGTATTTCCAAAGTTATTTCTCCACTATAACAATACAATAACTTTTTAGTGGTTTTTTTGTGAGCATTTTGCAATTATTGCAAACAACACAGTTCGATTTTCCGAAGAGTTTGCACGATATATTAACTTTCAGATAGTTACTTTGATTCGAATAATGAAGAACTTGAAGAGAATTACATCATGCCAAACAGTATCAACGGCCGTGTAGGTATCGATCTGACCGAATACGGATATTTACTATTGTCGGAACTGCAGTGGATAATGTGTTGAAAATATAAAGCAGCTGTGAGATATATTAACCGTTCCTTGAAAACCTTGCTGTTGGGAAAAGTTTAATTGAAATGTATTTCCTTTAAGAAAATATTTTTTTTTTAAAAAAAAAAACACATAACATCTTGCAAATAACTTGCACGTTACTGGTAATAGGGATTACAACAAACTTTACTTTTCCTGTTACCTTTATAAATCGGCACTGAGACACGTTTTTCTCCTCGTGTCTGGTAAACATTCATATTTCAATACGGAATTAAATAAAGTTTTGTATAGCCGCTTTGAGTGATGGACCACCATAGTAGACACCGTAACCGCTTATGAAATGCTCACTTCGCAGCAAATCATATCTAAGCATCTTTGACCTTTTAAAGACTTGACTAGCATTGGAATACTGATTTCAATATCTAGAAGTTCTTGGTTCCATAATTATTTACTTGAATATTGTTCAAGATAAGAAACATATTGCTCTGCAGCAATATGGATATAAATATCCACTTGACAACAATAATTTATAAGCATGCACTTTTGACTTTTCTAAGATCTGAATTGCATTTGACAGATCCTATTGGAGAACTCATCATCTAACATTGCCACAAATATTGTTTAAGATAAGAATCTGCTTGATCTATATTAATATGAAATTTTTGTCGAGAGAAGCATGATCTTTCAAATGTAAGCGTGGGTGAAGTAATCTACATACAAATCGGCTGCTGATAATGAATCAAGAAATGTTCGAAATCGAAAGACTGACTTTTGCAAATAAACAGACAAGGTATTAGTGTAAGTTACAAATCAGTGCGTTTCGATAGTCATGGGTTGAGTCCTCGTCAACCTTGTGCCATGCCGTTAGATTTTGTGCTTTTGTTAACTATGTGGTATGATGTTCTGTGTCTAGATTGCGCAAATATACGAAGGTGATCTATTTTGTGGAAATTATCAAGTCATGAATTATTTGCTAAATCACTTTGGATCGTCCCATACATTCAAATGAACAAGGATCTGAAAACAAAGCCACCAAAGACATTGGAAAATGGTTCCTTGAAGACCATGAATAATTCCGCATTTGATTAAATTTAGTGAATAATAATCGACGTTATTCATGATAGTGAACAAGATTAGCTTCGACGGCTTATGTCGGACCAGGCATTTGAACCAAGAAAGCTATTTGATGGTGGATGGATTTTTTGTCATACACAATGAATAAGTAAATCTCAATTTGATAATATTTATCTACGTAGGTTTGCCAATACTTGACTTGTCAAAGCCACTCAAACACTAAATTTATAACGATAAAATAAAATCGTTTTACCACAATCGTGTTAGCATGCCTTATGCCGATACCTATACTTTATCAATGCATATATTTCGCATCAAGCACTTTTAGAACGAACTTAACAACAACGATTATCCAAAAGAACCGCCGTCGCTTAGCAACGCCAATAAAAAGGCTACTGGAAAATTCAATGCCTAATGTTCGACTAAACCAATCGAAAAATATTGGGACTTCGATATAAAATTTACTTAATTGTGGTTGGAGCAAAATAAAAGACGTAAGGAGTTCCACGGGTTGTTTGTGCAAAACAATTTCACGCATGTCATGCATGTGGAATGTTTTCCAGAGCAATTTAAAGTTGCAAATACAGCAACTATGACTAGGTCAAAGAAACATCTCATGGGTGTCTACTGATGCACCAAAGTAACGTTGTCACCGTTTGATGCCAAACGATGGAGATTTCCCGATAGAATTACCACTTACGCGCTCTTGGATATGATGTCATTGACGATAATATGCTTTGCGCACTGAGGACGCCTTCAACAAATCGCCCTACGATTGATACAAAAGACCTTGTTGCTACTCCTGTATTCGCTGGAATGATTTACAATTAATTTCGCACAAAAGCATTGCTAAGATGCTTTGGATGGATTGCTCTTTGAATCAAAGATGCCAAAGGTATTGTCTTGTTTGACTTGGAAAGCCAATCCTACCTAAAATTCTAAATATAGCAAAGGACCATGTTATGTCAGTACCGCGACATTGTCAGCCTTTTAATTCCCCTGGTGCATATAACACAGAGTGGTTCTAACTTCGATGATTGCGAAATCATTTTATATGCACGATTAAAGTCTTTAGTCGAATCGCATTAGCTGTTTTTAATCCAATTGTACGTTTGATTTCGTTATTTAGTGCCTAAGTGACAGCTGGAAGTCGTATTAATTATTCGGGAGATCGCCCTTCTAGATTGCTTCACTACGAGATTGCGTTCACAATTATGGTGCATAGTGATATCCGTATAGCCGTATTTTTAACAGAGCAGCAAGAGATCCAACGGATTCTTTACCTGTTCGACTTCGGATAATCGTGCCCATGTTAAAGTTCCTCATACATATCTACGTTCATGAACATAAGCTGCAATTGCTGCAAATTTTCATGTTAAATTCTCAGCTTCTTTGTATCAGCTGGCAATATCTACTTTAGACATCACACCAACAATGTGACATCTTTAGCGCCACTAGTAGGTAAATGTTCCACAACACTAAACTGCTAACTATGATAGAGCAGCTCCATAGGTAACCTTTGCCTCGTAGGCTAATGTTTGAATGATTGGCTTTAACTCTCCAATAACTGCATAAACTGTAGTATATTTTGAATACAATCCTCTCAGAAACTATGTTTCAAATCAAAACGGATGAAGCACCTACCACTGACGACCTATATTCATGATAGAATAATCTTCTCCTGTACGAATATGTAATGTTTGAACATCACAAAATATCGCAAGAATATTTTTTAAGAGGACAACAAAAACAACGATGTGATATAATTAACACAACGATAAGCACACCTGTCTAAAGTAATCCGTGACAAATATAACGTGTTGAAAATATTTCGTGCCATTGACGCCAATGTACGTGTAATCATTCACTGGACTTGGTGTGCTGGCAATCGCTCTTGAGATGAATTTTATAGTTTTTCCAGGACTGACTTGACTGGTGGACCATTGAAGTATCGAGCCGGTTTAAATTCATGCATCTCACAGACACGTGTGCGATAAAATAATTTAAAAGTCATGAAAATTATGTCAAATGTCAAATGAGAAAGCACCGATTTCACCCTGTGATGTCATAGAATAATATACAAAGCGACTCCATAAAGCCACTAGCTAACAACATGAACTGATTTGTAATATTGTCAAAGATGATACAGTCAATACAAAGTGCAAGAGACGATCTCGCAGCGAAATAAACATTTGTACCACAGATTAATCCAACAATGAAAATTGTGAAACTTGTTGAGGATATTCTATAGGCCACACGACCAGCAGTAGTGCAGACGGCAGTATCATACACGAGGAACCGGGACTAATTAGTAAAATAGCTAAGTGCACCTAAATATTGAGAAAGCAGCAAGAGCACCTACAGAGACTATTTAATGTTCGTCAACGGTAAATGCTGAAGTAAAGAAAGACGTCTAATAAATTGGAAAAAGCGTCGGTATGACCGCAAAAAGCACTCATGTACTTGATAAAGACGGCAGAAGCAATTCAAATGATATCAAACATGCCACCCGATTACCAGTCACATATGTAAACAGCGATTCAAAACTTTAATGGAACAGATCGCCAGCCGATCTTCGCAACTATAGGTATATTGCTTTTAACTTGCGCGATAAACGGAAATATGTATATGGAAAAATTATCACCAAAGACATATAAACACATGGACACGCATTAGCCTCGAATAGAATTGAGCGAGTATCTGGAAAACAAAATGCGTCAGTGAGTGGAGGAATCAGTTTATAAGAACGTTTAATGCAATTAGAATGGGAAGGACTGAAAAAATTGAACATTTGTGGCTTGAAAATTACAACATTATTGAAACCTCAACCAGTAAGATCCAGGCAACATAAATTAGAATTTCCAAGACGATAACCACAAGAAGAATTTCAAAGACAGCAAGGCAACAATAACTACGAGAACTTCTAAGACAACAAGAACAACAACAGCAATAAGAATTTCTAAGATAACAACAAATGCGACAAAGACCAGTATCGCTTACATCCCCACGGGAAGATTTCTCGAAACTTTTCAAGAACAACCAAAGAAATAAAAGGTCTTGTTCTTCTGTGTTAACCCTAATGAAATGTTGATCGATTAGCAAAACTTGTGCGATCAGTTCGCCCTGGTACTATTGCACCAGAAGTGGTAAATGAGAACACATAAATTTGTCAGTGATTGAACACCAGTGGTATCAGCTACAGTAAAACTTTTCGCGCACTGATTTATGAACTCAATAAAGACGTTGGATTTATATATATATATATAGATATATATACATACATATATATATATATATATATATATATATATATATATATATATATATATATATATATATATATATATATATATATATATATATATATATATATATATATATATATATATATATATATATATATATATATATATATGTATATATGTATATATATATATATATATATATATATATATATATATATATATATATATATATATATATAATATACATATATATATATATATATATATATATATATATATATATATATATATATATATATATATATATATATATATATATATATATATATATATATATATATATATATATATATATATATATTCTTCTTCTGAGCACTGCTTGCTGATAAACATGGCCTTCAAACGATCTTCGTCTGACATATATTTCATTTTGTCATTATACATGCTGTTGTAAATACAACTCATAATGTTAGCTCAATCATCATTAACGAAGCCAGCTTATGAAGTGCCTCTTTCTAAACGAATTAAACCTAATTACGCGGAAATGAACCCACCCTCAGTTATGCCATTTCAACTGAATTTGCATCAAATACGGTTGACATCAAATCGTCGTCAATAAGAACAATTATACGTTGGCTAGAAGACATTTCAGATGACGATCAATTTTAACTCATGGGATGTAGTATAGCTCTTGACATTATCAAGAATACCTCAATGGTTCTCATCAGTTTAACCTTTGATGCATTTAGTAGTTTCTAAAAACCTCGGGTATTGCTCTTGAGGGTTATATGCCGCTTGAAATATCAGTGTCTAGTCGATTTAATATCAATTAATCCCGCGTCGCTAACGTATCTCTCACGTCTTACTAATTGGTTGACATATATTGTGGTTTAAGACGGGCCCATTGTAGATCGTCATGTTCAAACATTGACGTTGCAACTTTACTTTATAGATAGCTATGATATTTAATATAATCTGAGTCGGAGGATTACATGTAATACAAGATCTTATTGTTACACATACAAAACACATGTCTTTGACTGCACCACCAAATTAACAAAAATGCTCAGTGAATCGTCCAAAAAGACGAAGACGAATTCACCGATGAATCTGCCCGGTTATATTTCCAGTTTAGGTCTCACTAACAAGTACTCATTTGCAACAAAAGAGAGCTCAACCGTTATCCACCAAGGACGCATTTGTCCGTGTAATATTTCTTGGGTGAAAATGATCGTTTGTGCCACCATTCAATAGAGTAATCAATATAGATCTCAGTGGGTTTTGTATTAGGCCACAAGGGCGCATAATCTCTGAAGATTTAAATATTCCTGAAGCAAATAGTTTATATGAATGTATGGCGGTTGTATCAGTAACAAAATGTAATTGGTTAGATGCACGTGTGCTTTTTGCATTTGAGCGTGATGAATGATGATAGGGTCTGCTTGTTGAGCAATTGTCAGACGCCATTACTGTATTATTTGAATTAGGATGGGCCCTCAATGTTAGAGACGCGAAAGTATAATTAATGCGGAAATGCAGCTGCAATATGAGATTACCAGAAGATCTGCTCTGTTTATAAAATGCAAATGTGCATGTGTTGTCGTCAGTGCAATTTGTGGAATAATTAGTATAGCCGAGTTAGATTATGTGTTAGCAGAACATTAAAATCACCGACAACTCCAAGCATGAATAAGGAACCGAGGGGCAATGGATTTACAGACAGTATCAGTCGATAAATATCCTTAAAACTAAACAAAATAGCATATAAATATAAAAAATAATTAGTCACGGCACAATAACAAAGACGATTACCTCATTAGTGTAAGAATGTATGTTTATTTGTTAGTGACATGATTAATATAGATCACCCTCGTCTAGTACTCTATGACTGCAAACTGTTCTTTCTCATGTGTTTCATTGTCATTGATTCCAATCCTAGGGTGTGCACATACACGTGATTTATTGTAGTATAAACCTAAGTTTTGCAGGATTGAAGGATGTGTTCTGTATCAGCCATAAGAATTCAACGACGGTGCAAAACACATCTTCCTACTGTTACTTTAGAGTTATCTATTATGCTGGCATTCTTATCAACTGCAATTAGTCCATGCTCTTCTTTCGAATAATGTTCCTACAAATGATCAAGAATTCATATAATTTCTGATATCATTTTTTGAAAGCACTTATATACAAAATAAGTTCACGAGGGTGTGAAAGTTAGCTGCCAGTTTCGCTCCTATTAGTCAATGGTATATTCGATCGGCTCAGTTCTTTAATATATTTCATTGGCTGAATTATGTTTCCATGCACCGTTTGATACATCAGATATACACCTGCATATTGAATCTCAATTTTGGGAAGGAGATCAGGAATATATGCGCAGCAAGTAAAACTATTGTATTTGTTGTTTATGGAATCCATACATGTTGCATTGTAGTGGCGAGGCCTGTGTTCATTTATGACTACCATATAACAGACTTGAAGGTGTAATACATTCCTGACGTAAATGATTGATTACAGAATGTCTGTCGTATTCAAAATTGTTAGGTTTAGTACCATATTTATATGCATGTAAAGGAATAAAAAAATTTATGGTTGTAACTTTTGGATAATCTTGCTGATCACAAATGAATGAGGCTTTCACTTAAATTTTATTGCAGTTGTTTCCGCTGTGTGACTTTGGTTAGATTAATATTAACGATGAATTTGATTCTTCCTCTTGTGCATGTTGCGATGTAACATTTACACGCGCATATTCAATGCTGAATTTACTTTGTATAGTGCGATTCGTATTATTGTCAATTGCTCTCTGAAACTGGCATAAATAATAACTACAGTAAAATAGCCAACTATGTCATTTAAAGTAACTCACAGTGCGTTTTCTGATGACAGCTATAAGTATGCCCTCAGTGGTTTTGAAAGTCTTATCTGTGTGATTGTGAAAGGTTTGGTTTGTATTTGGACTTGAATTTTGTGAAATATATGGGAGAGATAAAAAAAATTTTTTAAATACGCTAGGGACACCAATATTTCTTGTATTGTTTCTCTTTGATAGTTTAGATAATTTTGATTGCGAGAAGAATTTAATTTTCCAAATCTAAAATATGTTGTAAATTGTGGTTAATTTTGACCTATGTCTGTGTCTACATTACCATTCGATCCGATGGATACATTATCACACAAGTGAATATGTTCATGTACGATAGTATTGTAGGTGTCTTGTTCAAGGGAGAAAAATATCTATCTTGGTACGTTTTCTTCGTTTTTCACCGAAGTCTTCACGTATTCTGGGAGGAGGTAACACCCGAGGGACTCTGGATCCTTCAGATTACCGTTCTATTTTAGAACGTTCGCAACAGTGGATACTTGTTTTCTTCAAACAATACATTTTAACAATCTGTCAATATCTACTGTATTTTGTTTTGTTAACTTACATTGTTTGGTAGTTTTTATTAATATGATATTCATTTAATTACATACTATTGTAATGCAACATTGTATGTTGGACTTGACCATGTCCAAAGTTGAGTACTTCTGATTGACCTGAATTTACTTCTTATTTTATTCTGTGTAAACAACTAATGCAGAGTTAAATTATTCTCTTTGTGGATGGGTTTAGAATCAGAATTATTAGTAACAGAAGCAATTATGTTTATTTGGGTCTAGGTCCAGATTTTGGAATTTTCTTATTTTATCTTAAATAGTCGAGATTCTGGTTTCTAAAATTAACTAATAGTTTTATTTCGCAAATACCAGAATCATCCTAGAAGTTTATCCCTGTGGTAATATTTTTTATATAGAAAAGACCAATTGTGACATGAGGTCAAGTAGATAACTATATACTATTGTAACTGAGAGGATTATTTCAATTGTGCTTTAAGATCTAACAATTTAAAGTTCTATTATATTTTGTGACCAATATTTCAATTTTGAGCTGGAAATACATTTCTTCAAGTGATTACTTTCTCCGGAAATACAAAAGTATTCTGATAAAATTCTTGGATAGAGACATTCACATGAATTTATAGAGAATTCAAACCTGGAAAGTTATATTACTGTGATTCAACAAAAGACTGTTGACACATCAACACTCTACAAGTTACCACAAACACGATATCGCCTTCAGCTTGGTGGTAGTATGAACTTCTACTAAATTGTATTCAGGACTTTAAGTAATTACTACTTGTTTTTGCAATTCTTGGATTTTTGGAGGATTTCATTCGCAATAACGTAATTATTTCTGATTTTCACTTTGTATTCTAGGGAAAGAAAATCAGTTGTTGAATTTTACAAAGTTTGTTGTTTTCTAATCTTTTCCGGTACTTTTTTTAAGAGAATAAACTCGTAAATACACAAATATTGATGACACAGTGTAACAATAATTTACACGAGAAGGGAAACGGATTGTACCAGTAAGTCCTTCTTGATATAGTCTGTCACAATTCGTCTTAAAGTTGACGAATGTACATTACTATCTGCTAATGCTTTTTCCAGTATATTTCTGTGAAATGTGTGTGAATTATATATTTAATTTATCATTTATCGCTATTCTTTCTTAAACTCGGTTCTTCTTTTTTTATATAGCAAATTCATTTTTTGGTTCATAGCATCCTGTAATACTAATTATCTAACCGTCTCACCGATGACTGATATACTAACATTACTTATTACTGTTATGTATATATATTTTATGTGCTTATCTTGTGTACATGCGTGTATATTGTACTTTATGATAGTGATCATTTGTAAACTACATGTTTACGTAGTTAAGATTTGTCCATGATTATAAGTTGTAAATACTATGTTGACATAAATATTCAGCTTAGAGTGTTCCTTTGACCTCTTTACAACTGAACTGGAATTTTCCACTGAAACAACATACATTTAGGACGGAGGTAAATATTCATTAGTAGGGACTTGGTAAACGATTGTTTCTTGCTTGAGGACCAACCTGCAGGAATCCTTACAGATGTGTTGTGATTCCAGAGGAATTGTTTATCTAAATTGTTCATTGGAAGTACAAAGTATTTATCGACTTTGAAGTAAAATTATCACATTGGAAATTTTGTGAATACATTCAAATACATTCTGGATATTATCATTATGATACTATTGGAAATAATTCGGAACATGCTATGGTTTTAGACTTGTGATGACACAATTATGATTACTATAGATTTGATTCACATTACTGTACATTTATTTAGTTTTAATTTGCATTGTATACAAATACATAACATATTGATTTTACTTGCATATTTGGTTTTAGTTCCTTCTCCAAAAATATTAAGAACTTGAGTCGTAATAGTACAGGTATCAATCCAAGCCCTTGATAATTATTTATGCAATCTTTGCAAATATTTTTGTGTAAAAATATACTTATTCATATCTGCAAGTGTTTGCGAAAACAAATACTTATACAACTGACTTAGAAGGACGATACAAAACAAATGTGTCTGATAAGATTCGATTGTGTTCAAACATTTTGATAAAAATTTTATTTTTATAAAAACGATTGTATGCGATATTCTCAAAGGTAATTGAAATTATCAGACTTTCTAAGCATCCAACTTCAATTCATCTTCGCATTAGGAATGAGAGATCAAAATCATGGTTCTATTGATGTGGTAAAGTGTTTGCCAATAATCCACAATCACATAAGTGAAAGATTCTCAGAGATTTTAACAATCTAAAACAATTTTTTAAACTGTTTCAAGCGAAATATCAAAAGTACATAGAAATATCGTAGATTTTCAAATATCGTTCAAATATTAGAAGTATATGTGTGCAAATATATGTATCAACTGAGAGTTTTAGGATGACTAAATAAGTCTAATTTTTAAACTGGAGGAAAAAAACCCACACAAACACAAATCACAGACAGCGACTTATTGCAGTATCTTCAAAATAAACTTCAGCAAAAGTATCGCGTACTCAAACGTAATCCGCACCTGGCAAAATAAAAATGGAGGAAGTAATGGAGATCAGTAATACTTTGATTACAAACTAGAACAAATAATTGTAGATGAATATATGGGGCTATGTGACAAATGTTCACGAGGAGAACTATAAGAAACAATTGAAAATAGCCTTCCAAAGAGATGTTGCTTATACAAACTAATCAGAGCGAAATCTGATTATGAATGTTCTGCCGCATTGGAACAGATTTATTCAACAGAAAGAAGGAACTATTAAGCTAACGATTACAAGAGGAAACCACGTCGCTAGCTAAGAAGCAGGCATACGACGAGCGGGAGACCAAAATGTGAATTTTTGTTTGATTTGTTTCAAGCAGGATCATCCGAGTTGGGATATATTTAGCAAAGACAATAAGAGCGATTACACGAGCAAGATGTTTATTTATATTGTAATAGAAATTAATAAACTGATACAAAACTCGTGCGCATAAATTTCAACAATGGATTTAACACGATGCGCGCCAAGTTAAACAACTGATATATGGTAAATATATTTGTTTCTAACTGGAACGAATCACAGCATGTAACTTACAACTAATAATCAACAAAAATAAATAAAAATTAAACAAATATGATTTAGCGTAGATCTATCACCACGTAAGGTAAATAAATTTTGAATGTATACAAAAATTTGATTATTAAGGGTGAGTCAGGTATGGCAACGGATACAATTACCTATGATATTTGCTCAGGCAGATTCAAACTGCTCCACAGCTGAGAAATTGACATCGTCTCCAAACGCAGTCACACAGCTCTGAAATAATCAAACGGCTGCCCCAATGCACCCAGATAAATCTATAACATCTAAAGCCATGTAATACATGGTATATGGTCATGCATAAAATATAGTGATGTAAGTTACCATTGCGCGTACGTAGGGTTGAATATTTTATAGTAAATTATTTTATCCTGACTATTGTATTAAATTACTAGAATAATAAGGTTCGCATGTGAATCTGCAACTGGAATATAACAAAACCTTAAGAGGCCATATGTTCTGGTCCCTTATTAAGTGTAACATTTAAGTGAATACAATCCATCCATCATTCCCTACAAAAATACACGAGGTACAGGTAGAATGCTCAGCATTCGCTCCTTATTACCTAGTCTCCTAATGTAATGTAATTGGGGGAATGTAACTGAACGAGAATGTAAACTTTATGGTAAATTAGTTTTCTCCGAGAATAATTACCCAATCACATTATTTAACTCCAACAAACCACACGGCCTTGCGAGTATTCTCGTTAGTACATCGCTGAGCTAAAAACTAGTGACACCGGGCGGTGACAACAGGGACGGGTAATGGGCACGATATTTTGCCCCTCTGTTCGAGAAAGTCAGGTAAGGACGATTATCAACTTTTAGTAGAGATGGATTGCTGATATAGTAGTTTTCAGTTCTAAAGTAATGTGACTGTGTAAGTATTCTAGGAGAAAGATAACTTACTGAAACATTTGCTTTCCCTGGACCTATTGTTGGATAGAATTACTTGATGTGCTAATATTTATTCTAAATTTTGTATAGTTGAGGCTATGTAATATAACGCCATGTTGTTAGTTTTATGATAGTCTGTTTTCAATTTCACCAGTTTGTAACTGAACAAACATTGGATTCCCCATCTAAACAATCACTAGTTCTCCTAATTACATTAGGAATACAACCTAGGGTCACTTGACATGTGATATTTACATAAAGTCAGGAAGATATATATTGAATTCTTCTTACCAAGACAATTTAACTGGCGAATGTAGCAAATCTAATAAGCTGTGTTGATTGTTGCAATCGGGTTTGTTGGCCACATTGCTACGTTCATCGGACCTAAGATTGTCAAGATTTGCCTCTGAGAAGCTAAATCTTTGAGATAAAAGCTCGAAGAGATTGACTCTCTGCATGCCAGCCAAAATGTTCTATGATATCTTGGATCAAAATGTTACATTCGAACTCGAGGCTCGCAGAGAAGGCTATACTCATATAAGCTGTAACATTCATGAGACGTCTCTGATCTTGTGAGACCTCAAAATACTCCAAACGTATAACCCAAATCCGGCACGAAGCTTTCACCAGAAGAAAATAGCGTCTGCGTGTGCCACGACTTGTCTCTGTGCATCACCTTCATTTACTTTGACTGTATATCAACGTCTCCTAGTTCATCCTTCTTGAACTCTAAGTTCTTCCCTTCATGAACTTCCTTTTCCCTTTATTCTGACCTCGTCTTCTTTTAATCCGTACTCCTGTCTTCGGACTGTCTCGATCTTCTCTGCGAAAGCTCGTCGTTGTATGTTCTCAGGACTTACGCATCCTAGCACTAAACATGCATTTCCTTTTACACGACGACCAACTGGTCCCTTTCTTGTTTCACGAGGAAAGCACTAATATTTAGGCTTCTATGAAGTCGATTAGGAAAATTCTCAGACTAAAGAATTTCGGCTAGGGTCGTCACTTTAAAGTCAGATTGCTCTAAAGTGTACGTCCTAATTTATTCTACCCAATCGTAGGCAAGGGTCCATAATCTTTCTCAAAGAAATAATTTCCTTCATCAGATTTAGACAGCTCAGAATCTTTGTACGACGGTGTGTAACAATTTTCTCTTTGAAAATATGAGAAGTAGACATAGATTCCTACCAAGCGGTTAGGGTTGGTAGCTCAAATATTTACTTCTAAAGACCGTTTTAAGATACCTCAGTCAGTTTCACTGGGACGGAAATATTGCTCCTTTGAAGTTTACACAAAGACTTTCCTGGCTTAACTGCGATACTTTTAATTGATACATGCATTCAACTTTAAATTTTCTGTACTTCAAAATTCGACACTTCACACCCTAGATAATCTGAATGTGGGAGAGGAGACCGTTCCAGCCTGAAGGTGGATATAACTTGCCATATACATCTGGTATTGGAGAAGTAGTTCCGTAGCTGCGTGTAACCAAACCTATTCCATTCTTTCTCCAAATTTGAATGGTGACTCAAACGGAATGCTCATTAAGGCGAGGGTATGCTGAAGTTTGAGAGACTTGGACCGCATACATGTGTCACGTATCAGGTTTAAGTTGGTCGAAGCCGTCAAGGCATAGTCCACAGTATAGTGAGCAGCCTGGTTAATGACTATAAATTATGGTTATTGCCTCGCAAGCGTGGCTGTCGTAGGATGTATCTGCTAGTCTGAAGATTGTTAGTAAGACCATATGTAACACTGAGGAATCGCATTTTATATCAGCTAGATGAGAATGTGTCTGGGTCTAGGCGTTTTGATAAGAAACCCTTGGAATTTTCAGGGTTTTCAATTCTACCCGATAGACTGTCATTGACTTCCTCGATTGTAGCATATTGGGGAAGGAGTCGGATGAACAGTGTTCGATATTTACCTATGCTTTAACGTATATTCTTGAGTAGTGGCAGGGCGTGGAGGGCATTCTGAAGCTTCTAATGCTCTTAAATTTCCTTGACTTAAGCCTTAAAGCTCAATTCAGTCCGTTCCATGGTCGTATCGGAGAATGGTTGATTTGAAGGAGCTTGGTCACACTCACTGAGTCGAGTCCCAATACGAGTCCACTTGCAGCCCGGGATATTTCAACTCCGTCCTCTTTGAAAACGGTTCTTGCTCTCCCTTGTGGATAAGCAGTGAACATTCGGAAGTACGGCACTGCCGGAACTGCCGGCTGGTTTGCCCGGCATATGGTAGGTCTGGATTAGTGGAGGCATAGAAGACTGTCAGGCTATCACCGATGCATGCCGCTCTAAGACTCTAGATGGACGGACAAATTTCATGCTATCTTCATGCTAGAAGATGCGGAGGGACTTACGCCCACTGGATTGCCTACAAATGGGGGGAACAGTTCCCCAATGAGTCGAAATTGCAAGCCACGAACTAGTTAGCTGGACCGTTCTCTCGAAAGATCCCCATGACGATGAAAATGGATTTGGAAAAAAGTCTATACTTCCTGACTTACAGGCCCTAAGGGCATGCTCGGACATGTGGGGGAACTTACCACCGCTGTACTGCCTAAAACTTGGGAACACTCTCCCAATGCATCTAAATTTCCAGCGACGAAAGTTAGATGGTCTTCTTCAACATATTCTGTCCTTCCTTCCCGTTGATGCCTTATAGACAGTTGCTCTGAAATTGCAGGTTTTACGTTTAGTAGACGTTTCTCCTGAAATGACACAAGAAGAGAATGCAAAAGCATAGGTTAGCAATTAATTATGTTGTTGTTGTTGAGGGGTTTAACGCCATTTTTCAGCACACGATAGTCTGTGCATGGCTGCCAGTATAAATGGTGGAGGAAGAACCTGGGAAAACCCCGGAAAGAACCACCGACCCACCATTAATCATGTTAATAACTAGCTAAAACTGAAGCACGTATTACGTTCGCTGCATGTCATAGACGATATACGCTTAGCATTGCCAAAATAAGAGTCATGGTAGTCTTCCAAGTACTGAAGTTGCATTTATTGCATTTGGTTGAACGTTCTACTGTAACGACACAAGAAAGGAAAATAACTTATAAATTAACAATGCTGCATGTTTATAACTTGTTAAAGCCAACTCCATACAACCGATACTAACGAAGGATGTGAAAATAGTGTCAGGCTAACTCGTAAAGGACAACGATGTATAACGTGGTCTTAAGAAAGATGAATTTGATAAAGTTTACAAAGTCACTAAAATTTGACAGAAATTATACCAATAATGTATACAACCTGCAGGAGAATGAGTGTCAGACAAAGTAAACCAGAAAAAAAAAATGGGATGGTGCAAACTGAACATCAAAATGGATTGGATTGTCATTTTTAATCAGCACAACAGCGAAGGTAAAAACTGCCGACACCCGACCGTGGTAAGGGGAGGTAATGTGCAAGAGTTAATGCCCTTTATCTATATGAGATAAATAGGAAATGACAAGCTTTGTCCTTTAGTAGGGTTGATTTCTCGAGGTAGCTGTCAAAAATTCCTAATGTTAATTCCTAACGTGGGAAAAGAATTATAAGCAGAAAAGATTTTGTGCATTGCAAAGTTGTTTGTCTACCCTGAGTTTATAAGTACCATGGCTGTGGTGAATACCACGGCCACTACACACATGATATATTGGTTTCATGATTGTATGTAGTTTAGTCGCGCAGCATAGAGTGAACCGAAGTCACTATATTGAAATAATGTACCATGTAAATAACCACTTTCAGGTAAAACGATACGCAGAAATTAGACCCGGGCGCATTTTGGTTCAGATATAATAAATAGACATTACATATACACAGTTCCGTGACAATGTATAATATAGGATGACGAATGTACGTGCTTAGATAGCTATATTGGAAATTCTGAGCAATGCACGTGTTCGGTAATGTCTAATACGTAAATAAGAATAATTATGAGTAAAAAATGCACACAAGTATTTCAAGAGCTTTCATAAGATATAGAACAGTGCCATTTATAAAATAGTCTCTTGAAAAGTAATGTGTAATGTTTGTCCTTTTAAACTATGTGTAATATGACCGAATAGTGGTTACTCTGTGTTTTATCAGACCATATCTTGCAGAAGAAACATTCACATTAAATTTGTACCTCTTGTTACTGCTATTTATATTTTATCGGCCGACATCAGTGTCTACCACATGCTTATAATGACATTTGCAAACATTTGCAAACCTTCAAAGTATTAACTGAAGTTAACCTATACAAAACACCGATCATATAAATCAAATTTTCATTCTTTTTCTTACGGTAAACGCAATCCTTATTTGTCATAATTGTAATCTTTTATGTAGATACTATTGTAGGTTGAATTAAAGGTTAGTCACCTGGTTATAACACTGCAAATGTCTGCAACAGGTTTTGAGCTTGAAATTACATATGAAATATTCTTGAGGAATTTGCTAACTCTGGTAGATTTATGTCATTTCAACGCTATCAAGATATTATGCATTATGTTGTTCCTACCCAGACTGATCACTGAATTTGCTTCTGCTAGACTAACACATCATGCTATTCTTAGCATCTATAAACATAATCATAGCTCCCAAACTATAAAGTATAGCTATAAAATTTTAACATAGCTTGAAACAGAATAACTGTTTTCAGTGTCGCATATTTTTGATCCTTTTCAAACATTAGTACAATCAATCGTAGAACTGCACTATAGATAAATCATAAACAACAACAATTTTACTATTTTGTTCTTTTACTTGTTTAGTTTCCTCTTCTAATAGTTCTCGTTTTTCCTCCTTAGCTTGTTTATTTATATGTTGCATGTTTTTATTCGTGTGATTCGCGGTTCCCTTGCACATGAATTCTTTTCTTAACTTTGGAAGTACTATTGTGTCCATGCGCAAATAAATTGTTCTAAATTTAAATGCAGTTCAGCCGTTACATTTAAACAACATATCATTGACAATGATTTTTGCTATTAGATATTTTGACATCGAACACTCCCCAATTAGATTTTATCTTGAATGCAAAATCCTAACATAATCTGTAATTTGTGCCACGTTTTTAAATGTTATACATCTTGCTCTTTGCAGTTCATATATTGCATACCTCCGTTTAGTTTAAGTTTGAATTTGAGAAATGTTTAAGCTTGCATTACTAATTTAAAATAAATTTGTCTTTTGTTCATTGTCAACCAAACGGTTTTTCTTGCTTCTTCTCATCATTGTATTGTGTATGTTTTTGCGTTTACTTTTGTTAGCTTGAAATTTCGGTAGAAATGATCAATCACCCTAATACCATTGTGAAAGACATTCTAAACATTAATTAGGACACTAGACAGAATTATGCTAGTTCAAAATTGATTATGATCTATAAGTTTAATCGGTTTTATTAATTACTGACCACAAGTAACTAAATATTTATAAGAATTAAAACAAATTAGCTTAAGGCACATACAAAGCTAAATGAAATGTGCTATTGGATAACCTGATCTTATGTACCCTTAATTGTTCCCCCCAAAATAGTATGTACCTATACTATTAATGAGAAGTTTACAATATACTGTGATTAATTTCCTGCATCCTGTAAATAAACTATTTGCTAACTTCAGACGGCGGTTATAACACTGTACGTTTGACATGTTCACTAACTAGTCAAACAACATAAAATTTGTATGATCAAATAAAAATAATTCACATCTTTGTCTGATTTGCGGCAATTTCAATACGATACAATATTCATGTTAGACATATTAACATTACTGTATATGACTATGTGATATAATTTATCATCCACGTGAACTAATGTATCACACATATGTGCTCTTGGATGAAATTCGGAATCAGTTTGATTGATATTAGAAACAATATCAATGGCATTAAATCTAACATTAGAAACGATGTTACGGGACCCAGCTTGTCAGCGTACACGTCACACAGACTAACTTGCACTCTTTATAGGTATCATGCCAGCTTCGGAATGGCACTCATCAGTCTGATGTCTAATACGTTAGAATCAAGCTCATGCGGTTGGTGTGACACATTTAGTCTTTTGCATATTCTCTCTTCGTCAGTTAGATAGTATCCGAAGTTGCGTTTGTAACAGCATTGACAGTCTTTTGCAAACCACAACACGTAGACGGTGAGGTGTTAATTCAAACGTTTCTAAACGTGCTAGTCACTAACGGGATCAGGAGGAAAGACATGTTATGTAAATGATTACATGTAGAAGCTCTCCTACCTGGCTTATCTGTTTGTGCTTCAACATACAAGGTATAAACGTTTGAGTAAGTGTAATACTGACACCCTGAGCATGTAATAATTTCCCTACACCACATTAGACGCCTCATTTTCTTTTCTAATGTCCTTTTTAATATGTCGCCACAATTAGGAGGACATTGTCACATGTTCCTGGGACACTTCATTGTAACTTTTGCATTTTGATAAACTTATACTATGCTGCATATACTCTCTTGCCCTTGTCTGTAATGAAAATATTCATCCTATTCAAACATTGCAGATTGATATCTAAGACTTATGATATTGAATAGTCTGATTATAAATGTATGCATAATATAATAATATCATGTTCATCGTGGTTTTTAGCTCTATAACCTTAGAATGAGATCTTCGGTTTCACTAGTGCTAGTGGAATATTTTACCAAAGCATCTCCCTTAGATCAGTACAAGAGTTTGTGTCATTATTTATAGAATTATGTAGCATTAATGTATAAAAGTGAAATTTATGGTAGGAACAATTGCTTCAAATGAACAATTACAAAGTTCTTTGAGTCTGTTTATATGATGTTTTATTTTAATTCCAGCAACCATAGCCATATTGTGAAATGTTACTCACAGAACAGCTATTACGGTCACTCATATTTTACCTTTCTTATGCATAGTTCATTATACCTATCTAAAAACTGGCTTATTCAAAATAGTTTCTTTATCTCACCTTTCATGCCATACAGTTCCATTAGGATCTCTACTTCAATCAGTTTATATGCAGAGGTCCGAGCAACACGTGACTTGTTGTTCAGGTGGTGCGTAAGCACTTTTCTCGTAACAATGGATTCAGTGCTAACTTTTCATACAAGTCTTTTTCTGGTCTTACATAAGTATTTACTTGTACAGTTACATCATCATCCTGATTTAAATTTGTCATGTTGATCTGTGGTAAAGGCCCTTTTCTGAAGAATATTTTAATATCTGTATGTACATATTTTGAATAGTTGTTTTTATCTGAAAGTGTTACATAGTATAGTCACCCGTCAGTCACACTAGACGATGGATCTGCGCCGATAGATACTGACATTTTCTAAGTAGTATATGTCATGTCTGCAAAGTTCGATGCGAGAATGGTAATCTAGGCCACATTTGCGACACCTCTGATCTGTAGTTCGTTTATTTCCTTGGTGCTGGGCGTTCCTGTGAATCCTTATCTTCTTATGCTAAGGTCTCTGACGTACCTCTTGTTGTCATGCACATTTATCTGCGACAAAATATTCCCAAGTATCTATGCAGATGCTAAGTGCCTTTATGTCACGCTTGCATGCGTTTTTATAGCGTAGGTGACGTCTTCCAATGGGCGTTTTCCTTGTTTCGAACTCCCATATAAGAGCTCGTTTTGAATGCATCAGTCCTCTATTCAGTATACGTGGCACAACCAATGCACTCGTCCATACCTTTTTGTTGTTTATAAAAAGTCCATTACTCACTACCATATAGGAGTTTGATCAACTCACTATCTATGTGTACTTTAATTTGGTGTGTTCCGCCAGCTTGCTGTTAGTCCATAATCATTTTGTGAGTGTGATTATGTAGAGTGTGCTGTTAGTCTCTCCGATTCCGATGCGTCAATATATTATATTCGCTCTCAATTGAAAGATTGTCCATGTGCAAGAATTCGTAAACTATCTGTAGCTCAAAGACATGAATGTTGATTAAAAGCGGACTCACACTGTCCCATCACTTGCGGCTTGCTTAAACGCATGGAGACACAGGATCGCCAGTATGCGTCTCCAAACCAAAGATGAGTCGCTGACGATCCTCCTTTGATTGGGTTGTGACTGCTGCTTTGTCTGCAAATAAAAAGTCTATGATGCATTTAATTTGCACTGACATTTTCACCTTAAGTTAGGAAAGGTTGAAAAGCTTCCCGTCTGATATAGTGCGAAGGTTCGTACCTTCTGTGGCCTGTCGAAGAGCACTTGAAGGGGATGGAAAAGAAGATACTAAAAGAACAAGGGGCCAGTGACACTGACTTGCTTCGCACCTTATATGGCGCTGAACTCTTCCTATATCGTTAAAAATGGTCCCATTCATGTCTTTTTGCAAGGACTTCACAATGTTGAGTAGGGTGGGTCGAAAGTAAATTAAAATTTGTTAGGATCCCTGCTAAAGTTTGATGTTATTTGGGTAGTCAACGAAGGCGACATATAATTGTTTCCACTACTCTCTACACTTTTCTTGTAGCTGCCTGAGTGAAAATGCGATAGCGGTGTTGGATTCGTTGGCAAAACAAAATCTGTTACACACTGGGTAGAATCTTCCAGCAAGTGCTTGGAGCTTCCTCAATACAACGTTGACAAAGAGCTTAGACATGAAGCGCAGAAGGTAAATGCCACGATAGTTGTTACAATTGCCCGGTCGCCTTTATTCTTGTATTGTGTGACACAAAATGTATCCTTCATTTCTTGTCGTAGTGAGCCTTGTTTCGAGCATTGACTGAGGAGTTCGTTTAGCTTTATGAAAAGGGCTTCTTTGGCGCACCTAATGATTTCAAATGATATGCCATGGCTTCCGTTGACCATTCCAGGGACAAGCTCGTCCACGCCTAACAAAGTTCACTACCAAGCTCGTTTGTGGTTGGAAAAAATACCATCTACTTTGCACTGTCTGTTATAATCTTGCCGGTGGTGATCTTCAGCGGGGCCATCTTCTTTTGTGTGTCCAATAGCCACTTTGATACAGCTGTACATGTCATTTATGTCACCGATCCAGGGGTAGGTCTGAATTCGCGAGCAGAGTTAAAGCCATATATTAATTTCAGAACGCCTGTCCTAAGTGGTTGGAAGCTTTTCTCAGTTCGTGAGGTTTCTAGGCAGAAAAAGCCTGTCTTTTCTCCTCGATAGCTGGGAGAGTTTTATCTGAGTGAGCCCCAACGAGTCATTTGACTTTCCAGGATTTGTGCCAAAGGCTTAAACTGCGGTTGTATGGATATTATCTCTGTGATGTTCTCATTTGTTAGAGGCATTTGTTTTCGCTATGCTGGGGAGGACTTCCTCCATACCTCTGACATAATTAAGCAACTTCTCTTGTAGGTGGGTCTTGATTTGTGTCGATTCACGGCCTATCCTTTTTCTTGAAGCAATTCAGTCTATTTTGCGGGATCTTTATTTTTCTGCACAAATTATAATGATCAGTGACAGTCTGTGCTATAGTAACTGCACGTTATCTTTAAACTGCTAAGATTAGAACATCTTGTGAGTATGAGGTCAAGTTAATTACACTGTTTGGATATGAGGTGTCTCTAGGACACACCTGTATTGCGGCTGGTTCTAACGAAGGGTTTTTATGACAATACTGTAATGGCAGCAAAGTTGAAGGAGGCGCTGACAATTATCAATCATCTCACAGAACTCCAAAATGTTGGCCGGTTAGCCAGGAGCTATGGTCGGCACCGCTTCCAGCACTGAAATTACCAAGGACGAACAGTGGTTTCTGTAAAGAGACGTTTCCATTGGTAACGCTGAGATCGTCCTAAAACTGGTCTTTAAAGTCCGGGGAGGATGTTAATGATTGTGCGCAGTCGCTGATGAGGCTGATATATCCGGTTGATGTCTGAAATTTCGTTTCCTGATCTTCTCATTTCCCTCTGATGAAAATAAAATGAAGTTCAGCAGATTGTTCTTGACAGAGAAACCATCTCAGTGCTCTCCTGGCTCATCTAAAAGCTTTCCCTGGTAGAAGAATGAATACGCTACACTCGTATCCCAACGCACAGAGAGAGGCAGGCAGATCGTGGCGGGATAGAACTTCATTGGCTGGGGAATGCCCAACTTTTATCTGTCTAACGAGCTCACCAAATCCTTCCCATAGTCGGAATCAGCCCTTGGCGCCCAGCTCGACGAATTATTATTAGTCCCGATTTATTATTAGTCGTGGTTATTTCCGTTAGCATTTGTCTCTTCCGAGACATCCAAAAGGCAGTGGGGCGTGTTTATCTATTCGCCGGTAGTACTGAATGATGCGTGTCTGGGGACCATAATTCATCCGAGTCCGTTGTAATTTAGCCTGAATCCGCAAGGTACTCAGTTTCCGTGCGTCGCCAAGCGGAGGCACTATTTTAGGTTTGTTTCTGTATAAGTTACCTACTGGAAGAGAAAGGCGTACGCACTCGGCTCTCCTTATCACATTGCTGCTAGCTATTCGTGGAAGCTAATAGTGAGAGCGAGAACTTCTACTGCACTACAGTTCAACACTAGATGCATCATAACAAAGAGTATGACACTTACATGCTTGATTAATAAGACACTTTAATTCTTTCTGCACATCACTGTGAAATATATTCTCATATGTAGGTCAGAAAATGTTCAGGTCAGTGTCATTCAATGTAACCAAAACGCACCTAATTCTTTCCGTGCATTAAATATTTAAACCCCAAACTCTTCAATGTCATTATGACTTGACATTGAAGAATTTGGATTTGAAACAATCATTCAATGTCACCATGACATGTGTGGATTTGATTTGTTTATAAAGAAGTAATCTTATTTCCTTTTAGTCTATCTTTGTTCCCTTGCGTTTCATTTCCGTGTAGTTGCATCCCGATACATGTGCATATATTTAAATTATATCTGACGGTATGCTTCTGTCAGCATGGCTTTTTATTTGTAACGAAATAAAGATTGTATTTTCATCAAATAAAACAAATGATATCCAGTAATCAAATAATAATTTTAAATATTTGATCATTTAAAAAAATCGAAATTTGTTTGGAACATATTTCATTTCAAACCAATATTCACTGTTACTCATTTTGAGACCATAAATTACCACCAAAACATTCAGAAAAGTATTTAGATAGTAGAGGAATTTAGTATTTATTAGTAGCATGATAGTCAAAACTTACTTTGAAGAAAAAAGCATGCATGTATATAATCCATATATGAGATGACGTCGTCGCTGATTTTTAACACAGCCAATTTGCTATTGACTATGTCAGGCCACCCGAGATCAGAGATCACTTTGTAGAGGTCCACTATAAGGACTTCAATTTCTTGGATGAGCTCTTTGGTGAATGGGATGATATCGGACATTATATACTAACGGCTAAGAGTTTAATCAAAATGCAACGGAAAGCACGAGAAAAGATCTGTCCAACGGTCTAATAGGCCTAAGTCCTTTCGCCTACGTACAAACTAACGGTTTATTCTTCACCACGTATATCCAATCAGTGCCCGTTTTATCAGTCAGCCTTGCAAAATACCGCGGAGTGTCCATGAGATTCCATTGATGGAGCCTTCGCTAATCTTACATTTTTAAAACAATTTGTTTATCCGATTTATAATTGGATTTCTGTGGCTGTGGTGGTCCAACATTAGAAGGCGATGTCAGCAGCTATCCCAGGACGGTTCTGACCGACGAACTGGATTTATCAACGACGTAATCTGACGTTTATTCTTCCATAGTGGCAATCAACGTCGATTCATTTAATGTGATAGCGTTTTTTGATTCTTTACCAGCAATAGACATGATTCGGCGTTGAAATTCATCATTGATTTACTCCAGTTGATATGAGCCTGTTGGAATACTCACGAAATTTCCAGTCGAGCGGGGGTTGAAGCATCCTCTTTGTTTTTGTACGCGAATTCAAGTGCATTGTTAGCTTATCATCCACCAAATGATTTTGATCAGATGTTTTGCCACCTATTATACAATCTTAATTGTGCGAGCGTGGTCTAATGTGACCGACTGGACACACCAGGTGAGAGGCTTGAGTCCCAGGTGCTTTTATAAGGGTAGGAAACCTAATATAAAACTTCGGCTCTCGCTGATATGATCCTGAATGTTTGTGGTGTTGAATTAGCGACAATTTGTGTAATATATAATGCTGGTGTCGATGATGCGTCCATCTTACATTTATGTTCTGTCAGTATTATTTGCTCAGATTCTAAACGTCGTCAACGTCGCACACGCTTGATGATAAATATTGCTTATTGCAAAACTCTCGTAATCGGATATTACACCGTCGCTCATCCCAGATTATATTATTGATAATAGCTGTGCATGCGCGTGCGTTGCGTTTGATAATAGTTATGCGTGTTCTAGTAATTTATCAGCCGCGCAAGTTAATAGTTTTTCCTCGATCATATTAAGAATACCAGCAACACCATCTTTAACGGCAACATCGATTCCTATTACTGGTGCACCCACTTACGTCGCTGATAATGTTCTAATTAACGTCATTGTTTTAGCTACTACGGCGGATACCGCGTATACAACATTTTCAATGTCGACGATGCGAATACTGTATTTTTTGGTTTCGTTGTTTGCGTGTAAATGATATTTTCAGCGATGCCTGCCACGCACGTGCTTGATCATAACCCAAGGACTGTGTGAGACTGTGAACGTTAGTGTGGATATTCATTACGTGAGACTATTTCGCGAAGATTTCCAAAATGCAAAAATACGTCTTTGTGGTTAAATGTTTCTCTTCGGGATCCAATATAAATGTTTCCTCGATATTTTGATTTAGGACGACATATCCTAAAGTGTGAAGAAATGAACTCTGAGATCCTATACAAGCTCATCTCGTGTCTAATATATTGACACATCAACGTCACCGGGACCAGATTTCTTAGCTCTAGCGCGATATCTTCCGTAAACATCTACCATTAAATAATCTTAACCTTTTTAAAACGACGGACGGTTATACCTGGACAGTATTCTGTCGGGACGGCTATACCGTTCACTGTTGTATTCACTGCTTTATTGCAGCGGCAATCAAGGCTATTACAGCTGCAAGAAGTGGAAATATACCTCCAGTCTTTGCTATATCATTAATGGCAAAGATTAAGTGTAATATTGGTCTTTGATTTTCTGGCGTCATTGATGTACCGGAGCTGATGTCTGGTCAGGTAACCTTTATTTGGTACATGCAACATTGTTGATTTAAGTGATATATTTATTCCAGAACTCTGTTTCGATGCTGAATGTAGCTTTGTAATCTGAACAGGTGTCGGAGTAACACTGAGATGCTGATGTGACATTTATACAACATTATGCATGATTCAATTACGGATCACTTGAAATCTAATTACATCTTAGCGAGGCAGCTGTTAGTACCATTTTTAAAAGCCTTTGGTAAGACTTTGCTGGATTAGAACCCGCGACCTTTCGCATCCGAGGAGTCCGTTCTAACCAGTAGGCCACCGGTGCGGTTTTAGCTAAATGAATGGTCCGATTTTCTGCAATGAGTCGGTCAACCAATTTCCGATCGGTTTCCAAGTGAGCTTTCCAGGTATATTTGCACATTATGATGTAATCGATGTACGCGTCACAGTTATTGAGACTAGAGGTTGGGACCCCGAGTGGCCTAGTGGTCCAAAGCACTTACAGTTACGGATCATTTCCATCTCATCTGTCTGCGTGGGATCAAGTCTCGGGATCAGCCAATGTGGGTACGTAAGATAGCTTCACAGTAGCTTCTCGTGGGTCTGTGTTTCTTTCCGGCGTTTTCCCTGGTTGTTCCTCCATCATTTATACTGTCCGAAGAAGAGTTTGAGGATGAATGATTGTCTTGTCTCCCCTGATTAGTGTAGCTAAAAGAATTATTACCTGATGAACATCATTTTCCTATGGCTCCGGTAGCTGCAAAAGTAGCATACACATTAGAGGTTTCACTCTGAATAAGGTCAACGTTTGATCCAAGGAAGGCAAATCAGCTACTGGTGGTTTTTGCAAAGTAATAAATGAATACTATCTTTATCTAATAAGTCACTTCTCCAACAGCATCAGGTCCAGAAACTACGTATGATGCAAAACTGACACAATCGAGAGGAACTTCAAACAGATCCGCACTCTGCTCCACGAATAAGATCACATTTGGTAAAGGACTTCTCAGATAGAAGCAAAGTACCTGATTGCAAACGGCTATGTGAAGATCCAGTGTCCCAAACATTGTCAATACTAATAGACCAGTAAGTGATATAGAACGTTCTAGCATGAATGATAGATAATCTCTAAAGTATAATCAGACTGGTGTTTGTTTGTCGATAGAATCAAGACAAATCGTTCAACAAATCAAAAGCTCTGTCTGAATATTACGTGTCCCCACACTTATTAGAGACGGCATTATTACGTATATTTTTGTATTCAAGGCATATGTATTGTTAATTCTGAAATGTAATGTAAATAAAAGAAATACTTTCTCTTATATTTGCACATTACGAACAAAGATGCCTGAACATTTAGATGACGAAAATATTTTATTTTTATTTGCTGTCTGTTTAGTTGTTATTAAATCCTTTTGCAAATTCTTGGGTCTTTTATAAGCAGAAATTGTTTTATTTTTGTAAAGTGGTTTTATTCTGTTTTTATTTGATAAAATTTAGGAGACTCCAATATTTATTAATTATATGGCCTAAATTAGGTAATGAAGGATCATAATGAATTGTGAAAGGAATTATATTTTTCTCTATTGTACATATTTCTGTGCTTAAAGCCTCATGTTATGTAAGAATACGGGCTTTGTTTAGCGCAGAATGAATTATATCTGAAGGATTTCTCTTTTGGAAATAAGTTTTTAATTCTTTCAACGAATTTTTTTAATTGAAAATCATCTGAACTAATGCATCGGTATCTTTTGGCCAGTCTATATGGTATACCGTTTGAACATGACATGGGATGACACGATGAATATTCCACGTATTTGTGGATATTAGTTTCATTGACATGAACAGTTGTAGAGATAGCGTTATCAATATTTTTTATTACATTTACATCTTAAAATGAAACATGCGTACTAGACGCAGTATAAATTTAATCGTCGGGTGAAAATGGTTTAGGCGATTAATGAATTGTTGTCTGTTCTTCTTACGAATGGTTCCAAATAATAAAAACGTCATCTAAGGATCTAAGCTTAACAGATGGATTGAACGTTTCGTTTTGACGAAAATGTTTTTATCTAATTTACTCATGATAAGGGAAACGAATGAAGGAACCACAGGAATAACTACTGCCGTACCCATTAATTGAGCGTAATTTGTATTATTCAATTAGAAATAATTTTTTCCTAGGCAAGTTTTATTAATTTGCAAATATCTTCACTAGATAGTATGCTATTATTAAGATTGTTACTAAGAAAATATTTACACGCTTCAATACCATCTGTACGCAGAATTTTTGTATATAGTGATGATACATTTAATGATATCAGGATTGAGCTATCAGTTAGCTGTGGTATAGACTTCAACGTGTAAATGAAATCAATAGTATTTGAATGTTTAAAGGAAGTGATTTCATTAAAGGTTATAAAACACTATCAATAAATTTGGATCGGATTTTAGTATATAAATTATAACCTAAATTAAAGGGTAATATTAGAATTGAGGTCTACGTATTTTAAGAGGGAAAGTATCAAGTTCATCATATAGGGAATTATTATTTTTAGAGATCTCATTAATGCACATTGACATTTTCGATTTAATTTCTTTTGACAGGTCTCCTTCTTTTGTATTATTTTGCGTCATTCAATTGACGTTCAACTTCTTTAACATAATCTTCTTAATTCATAATAATAATAGTGTCTTAATGTTGTCCTGAAAAATATTACTATAATATCTCTTTTGTAACATCTCTTTTGTGATTGCGTCAATATAAAAATATAAATCGGAATCACGTCCACTAAGTGGTGTAAAAGACGATTTAGTTGTGTCGAAATAATCCATATCTTTTAGAAAAAAATGAAAAGAATCATATTTACCCTCCGAATTGTTATATTATTTATCCAAAAATATATTTTAATTTTATGCGTCTAGGAAAATTGTAAAATTAATGTCTTCAGCTAATTCATTTTATTGCAATATTTCGGTTTGGGACAACCTTTTAGCCCTTACCTAACAGTATATAGTCATTATTAGTTAATCTTCTACGTGAGATGTTTAACATGGTTTCTTTTCCTCTCTTAATTTGTTTTCTTCGCTTTTCTCTTTTTTACACACTCTTCCACTTTTGAATCTATGGAAGCTCCTATTCCTTTGTCTTGTGATGTCGTTTATATCAGTCCTTGTACAAGGCTTAGCTGGTGTGTCAATGTCTTTCTCATGGTCGATGTTTCTGATTCCCCCAGTGTTACGGCTTCTGCGTATGTCTTCGTCGTTTTTTCGTTGCTGTTGTTCATCATGTTCATTCTAGTATGAATTTATAAAATTCCTATTTATCTTGATTTTTTGGTGTACTGATATTTTGGGAGGTGCTATATGTGTATTACTGTTACATGCCTTAGTTTCTTTGGGTTTTTAATACTTCCTTTCTTGCCGTTCCTTACTCTGTTGTTTTGATGATTTCTTGCTTTTCTGCTGCTGCTTTGTCGGTTGTTTATGGATCATTTTGCCTCAGAAATACATTTTTTCGTTCATTCTATTTCTTGTCATACTTCTTGATCAAATTTGTAAAGGTTATGTCCATCACGTTTCTTCTTTAGATCATCACTAACATTTTCCATCTGGTTTAAGTGATCATTCTTGCTATTGTCCTGCTAATCTTTCGCATATTTTCAGCTAGACTTTATGTAACATATTGTCGATTGAATTTTGGAATTCTTCATTTCCGCTTCCAATGTAGATATTCGGTTTTAAGAGTAAACCTGATGGAATGATCTCCTCCTCAACACATTTGTTCAAGAAACTCCTGTGAATACAGCTTTTCATTTGTTTTTTCCGATAGTTTCAGTATTTGATATTTCAAAGACGTCTTTTCTCTAGGCGGATCATAGCTTGATATCATTATACTGTTGAAAAATTTCCGAATTGGGATATAAAAAAACAACACAAACGCCGATAGTTCTGTGCAACTAGTTTCGCATTTACTGTATCCTTCTTCAGTCACAAAATGTTTCGAAAGAAACGGATGATGTCTTTATATTTTAGAATGAAAATTACGTCACATACGTAGCGTCATAAATGATATGCGATATCACAACAATTATATATATATATATATATATATATATATATATATATATATATATATATATATATATATATATATATATATATATATATATATATAGATATATATATATATAGATATATATATATAGATATATATATATATATATATATATATATATATATATATATATATATATATATATATATATATATATATATATATATATATATATATATATATATATATATATATATATATATATATATATATATATAGACAGGATGTTTTCGATGCTCCCAATTCTTAACTTCATGGAAACTTTACTGGATTTGGTTATTTCGGTTGTTATAGTTATGGATCTGAAACTCATTCTTCCGTAACTGGCTTGGCTGGGCTTATACCATTTTCAAGTATTGTGCTTGCATTTTATGTAGTTATTTTTGTTCTCGAAGAGAACATACAGAATGCCGATGTTTTCCTACTTATATAAAATGTAAATTACGCATGGCATAATTCGCAAACTGAACTTTTGTAGTTTTAGTTTTTACTTGTATAAAACTAACATATCAATACAATATATTGCCAATTTTTTTTAAATGTTCGATCCTAATTATGATCCTTGTTTCGAACTATTTATTTATGAAATGAATTAAAATAATTTTGCTGTATCATAGCATCTTTAATAGAATTTGATAAAATTGTTTACGTTTAATCAGAATTTTGTACAGTAATTGCACCAAATTGCAAAATGAAACGATAATTCTGAAATGATTATGTCTATTTTCGGACACGTTGGAGTCACTGTTCGGATATAGGCTGACATATCTAAAAGGATCTAATTATTAGATTATTTATTATATATAAATAATACATATTTAATGGGAAATAAAGCTATATATGTGCCACGTATATTTGTAATTTCAGTGCTAGCGAAACACCGCTTGTTTCATAACCTGGAAGATTATATATATATATATATATATATATATATATATATATATATATATATATATATATATATATATATATATATATATATATATATATATATATATATATATATATATCGTCCATTTTATTTAATTTATGGTGCTTGAGACTGGTATAGCATAAGTTTAAATTATATGCTTTGTCTAAGCATTGGAAAAACAGTCCAGCAGGGACGTCCTCTTCTATGCAAAATCACCCACAATTCCACACGAAAACCCAAATTTAATATAAAAAACAAACAAATGTAATCCAGGAAACATCACCGAAGTACTTTCTGCAGCGCATGTTTAAATGAAATGAATTGATGCAGGAAATCTACCCAAATAAATAATAATAGTGACCAGCGCATTTATCTTTATCTTTTGCATATATTTCAGACGGCAGCCTCTCGTAGCAATGTGACTGTTTCTTCTGAAAAAGAGGAATATTTAATTTTCTTATCATAACTACGTGTTGAAAAATTGAAGACACACTAATACCAGATACATTAATATGACATTATGTATCTTATAGGAAGCAAAATTAGAAATGCATTTGGAAGAAAACAATTAGTTCAAAAAAGAAGTTCAGCAGCTATATGTATAGATTTCATTTTTAACCCATAGGCCAGTATGAAGATCAACCCCGAGTTTCACATTAGGATAACTTAAATCTAATTGGTATCTTGTTAAGAGAAAAATCACAAATAAAGAGATGTATTTATTTCCTCCCTGTGTAACACATACAAGGTAGACAAGATTGACGATACATTTGCAAAACACCGGATTTTTACAGTTATAATCGGCTACGCGTAATTTTTAAGGCAATTAGGTCAACAAAACTGCAGTGCAATCGTATTAAATTGGTTGAGTTGAATTTTATAGATGTTGCAAAATTTATATTTAGGGAATTTTGGAAACACATAGACGCCAGTGAAGTAATAAGTTCAACATTGTATTCTTTCCTTTATTACTAAGAAAATCTAGCCATGTCAAAGTTTGCAAAGTCGATGCGAAGAAGTATTCTACTGGTCTCTCCTAGAGAAAAAAAGATATTTTGCGCCTTCAGCTTCAAGAGGAAGCATGTGCGAAATAGAATATTTTTCTTTCTGGAATATAGGATTGAATAAAAATTTCTTAATCAACTTCCAGCTAAACGTGTATTGTAAGGAGTGAAATATACCAGATCATATATGTATATTTTACTTTTATGCTCCGGAATTCAGCTCCGTCTCTCAGTAAGTATTGGAACGGTAACATAAAACTATATATCAGCCAGATGAAAGATGAACCCATTTCCTACACTATCTCTCACGAACACTGATTTCAAGTTCGAAATTGGATTGCGATATACAAGATACAACATTGTAACACTATGACAGACCAATCAAACTCACTGATCAAAGCAACATTTGGACAAATATTACAAAAAACAAATTATTAATGCGTTCATACACAGCGACAACATAATAAGAAAAGCATGTTTTCCCTGTTTTCGATGACACCCCATGAACGTTCGTATTTCACTATGCTAAGATATATATATGATAACAGTCTTTGCGAAAATGCATTCCAAATACATTTGCATCTGTGTGGCTTGCTGTGGAGTACAATTTGTAAATTTGTATTACAAGACATAGGTCCATTCGAAGTGTTGCATGATGACTTTGCGAAAATTCCAAACGCAAGCACTCACTTTCCATACTAATTAAAATTATATCTTTGATCTTGTTAAGCTACTTAACATATATATATATATATATATATATATATATATATATATATATATATATATATATATATATATATATATGTATATATATATATATGTATATATATATATATATATATATATATATATATATATATATATATATATATATATATATATATATATATATATATATATATATATATATATATATATTTTTTTTTTTTAAAACCAATTATTAATTTATTTGTAAAATATCTTTATATAGTTACAGTTTACCTTTTAAATAAATCCAACAAATGTGATGTGATTGTGATTTGGGTTTTTAACGTAGCTTTAATAATTTTTCAGTCAAATCGCTACGATGTCAGCAATGTGGCAGTTTATAGTGATGTCTAGCCTGAGGCATCATGCCGCAGACATGTAACATGATGTCCCACCCAGTCACATTATCCTGACACCAGATCGACCAGTCCTAACACTAACCTCTTAATGCTGAACGCCAAGCGAGGCAGCTGTTGGTACCATTTTTTAAGTCTCTGGTATGACTCGGCCGGGGATCGAACCCACGACCTTCCGCATCCAACAAATGTAACAACTTTGCCAAAAATCACAATCTAGTTTGTTGCTTTGACTGCATGATGCCCTCAAGATATCTAAAATGATACCATTGATCTCTCAATACATGAATCCTGAGAAAGTATATTACTTGTGCTCACCTTGGGTGAAGTATTGAAACTAATGAGATCCAAAAGTCACCTTCTGGAATTGTACAACTGCATAGGTATTACTTACCTAAACATTGCAATACACACATTGTAACCAACATGAGCGCCGTGAACTCATTTTTGTCATGGGTTTCATGTCGTTGAAATTGTGAATATTAAAATTTGATATCTTCAGACCAAAATATTTAGTATAATCCTCACGTATGATCAGGCAGGAGCACAATTATGCATACAATGTCAAAGAAATGTCCAAGAGCGTTAATTATGTTATTGAGCCAGAGCCTGAAATTATTAGCATGGTTTTATGAAAATGGTTCACCCCAACGACCTTGCGTGGACTTTATTGGAATGATCCAGGCATGATACGATAGAAACAAGGATGCAATGACTGTTCCTTTCAATACAAATGCAGATTTTTAAAGTCCAAAGTATGCATTGCGTAACGAATTAGTGTCTAATTCCATTGCATTTGCAATACATAAATCTCGTGTACATGCGTTACTTCCCATCTGAAAATATGAACTGATTGAAATATGAATGGAATATATTTGTTCATGTATTTCATTTACATGCATAATATAATTATATATTAATGAATGTAGGATGCTTAATTGTAAATAAACAAATTTAATCGCAACGAACGTTCCTCTTTTAACCATTGCGACACTAAGTTTGTTTTATGTATTTTCTTCATTATTCTACAATGTATTTATGTAATCAAGTGCACTACTTGTTTTACTTGTGGTGGTCACTAACTCGTATGTGACGTAAATGAAAGGAGAAAAAGTACTTTGTGTCGTTTGATTCCTTTTACGTTTTTACATTTAGCTGAGCTTAATTGAAAAGGCTGAACTTCTTGTGTAAATGACTTTTCTTGAACCGGCCAAATCACACCTTTTGGCCTTGTCATATGCACTAAATGCATATCTTATCTTATGTTATTGAATTAATACTCTGTTCTACTGAAAGCATGTAATATTCTTCAAAGGCCAGGGGAAAATCAAAGAAAAACAAATATTTAAGAACTTAATATTGCAAACGGGTGGTTGTTCTTACCATTGTGCCTGGAATCGGCGAGCATCTTATGTACTGACGCAACTGTAATTGTAAAGGAAATGTTGTGTTCGAAAGGGACAACTCAGATACAGTTAACCTTCAGTGTTAATTCTAAATTATGTTGGTGTGCTATAGTTTGTTCTTCAATAATTATAAAGGTATACAGTGTTACTTCTTATTAAAAGTTTTATTAATATCCCAAAGCACTTTGTCATACCTTTAAGAGGATAAAAGAAGGCATGTAAGTATTTTTTCACGAAAACAAATTATGTACAGAAAGAAAGAATAATTGTCGCATTGCTTTCATTTGCGGCACATAGTAATGATTGTTGTTTAAATTCTAATTGACGGAGCAGTTGTTACTCACGTATAGAAAGAGAGTCCTAAAATCGATTCGTTCCCCCTTTGAATAAAGTCTCTTTCCACTTAATAAGTAAACTTCTGTGGCAGAAATGATTGTGTGACATGTCTAAGTGTTCCAGAAACATAAGGATATTTACCTCAGATATGTGTTTGCTTTTAAAGAAAGTATGAGAAGAGAAAAGCTTAACAACTTCTGTATTTTTTATTTATCAGATGCTTAAGATACAACTAATTGCACAGGTGTATCTAAAAGGAGTGCAGCATTGATTAGCATCAGCTCATAAAGCTAACTTTTTTGTAATACTTGAAAGCGCTATCATTTATCAGAGCCTGATTGTCTTGATTCAAAATATACAATAAATGGTAAAGCATTATATTATTCTATATGTGGCCACATTGTCGAAATATTTATTTTCTTGCGTTAATAATATAGATTGCAACACAGAACATTCGATCCAAGTGACACTTAATCAGACACAATGGATTACAACCCCATATATCGTGTTTAGATAATGCTTTATGTATAAGTAAACTATAATAAGATTACATCACCTATATTATTTAAAGTAAGAAATTTATTTTCACAATTAAATGCACCAACATCATTTAGAAACCTTACATTGTTATGATGTTGACTGCCATAGTAGAAAAAGCTTGTAACAGACAAGTTTGCAAATAAATAATATCCACAGATTAGACTTACCCAATTCCTGATTTGTTTTATACGTCTTAGAACCAATTATTAGGGTTACACAGGAAACTATTGTTCCCACGAAAATTACTGCTACACAGATGATCAGAAGAACAGCAATCGTGTGGCCGCTCATTGTCTTGCTGTCTGTATCACTGCTTGGAGGGACTAAACAACACAAATTAGACACAACATGATCAATATCAACTTTCATCTTAAAAGCATATATTCCGCTCCTCGATGTACTGTACCAAGTCTTGAATTGGCCAGCATTATAACTATTCCTTTTGCGTTCATAAAATAGCAGACAGGATATCCATGCTTGAATTGTAACATATGGAGACTAGATATATTAGTTAATCTCTCAACCTTAAATATAATTTATGCTACATACAGCTTTAACCAAAAAATCAAAAAAGGTAAAACAATAGAAATAAATAAAACTCTTTAGTCACAATGCTGTCTGTGAACGTATTAATTTCTCTTTTGATTCGCGCATGCATAGCATCTCTCTCTCTCTCTCTCTCTCTCTCTCTCTCTCTCTCTCTCTCTCTCTCTATATATATATATATATATATATATATATATATATATATATATATATATATATATATATATATATGAACGTATGTTTTACTTATACAATGGGTTGCTTTTTCTCCATGGCGTGCTTCCTAATATCTTTATGACTGGATATCGATAAGACGTATACGAGGGAGAATCTATTGAAGTTTTATTCAGTACCTTGTTTTGTTGCTGTATCTCTTTGCATCATATTGTTTTCGGCTTTAGATGAATTTTCATTATCTTGGAGAGAAATAGGCGTACAGAACCTATCAGGCAAGTGATCCACACAGTTAACAGCTATTCCGTGTGGACAACAAAGTATTTCTTTATCATGGAACGATGAATTGATAGAGATATAATTTCCCTGTCCCTGTTAAGAAGCAGAAATTATGTAAACTTTAACACTTATTCGTAAAACTACCAATAACACATTTATATGATTACGGTATCTTATAGATTATTTAGTGATGTGATGTGATTTTGATTTGTAAAGCAGTTTAACAATTTTTCAGTCAAATCGCTACGATGTCTGCAATGTGGCAGTTTATAGTGATGTCTAGCACTGGGGCATCATGCCGCAGACTTGTAGCATGATGTCCCACCCAGTCACATTATCCTGATACCAGGACGACCAGTCCTAACACTAACCTCTTAATGCTGAACGACGAGCGAGGCAGCTGTTGGTACCATTTTTTAAGTCTCTGGTATGACTCGGCCGGGGATCGAACCCACGACCTCCCGCATCCGAGGCGGACGCTCTAACCACTAGGCCACCGGAGCGATGTGATTATTTAGTGCTTTTTCGGACAAATACAAGTGTGCTTCCGGAAAATACTAATCTTGGATAAACTAATACAAGTGATGATCATTCTTTTGAAAGTACTAAATTAATATACGATGCATATGTGAACTACAATTAAGATTAAGTGGTACTCAATATCCACAAGAAAGTAAATTTGTATGCAAGTTAAATTTCTTCGAGAATACGCTCCCCACTCACATCAAGTTAAAAATATTAGCTTGATACCAAATGAATCTAGGCCTAGAAAAAGACTGAAATCGTCTTATCCGGTCTATTTCAAATAGATAAATTAAGGTATCTTTGGCCGGTTACCTCACCTTGGCACTGCCTCGTGTCGCTAGTTTTCGGATGAGCGAGATGCTAACAGGGATGCTCGCATGGAGGGGTGGATGGCAGGGAATTTCAGTAAAGTTGATGGGTAAGTATTCTAGTAGAAGCACAATGTACCTAAAAGTTTGCTTTCTCCTTCGAATACTTTCCCCAGTCACATCACGTTAGGAATATAGGTAATATGAGGGAGGAGGGGCTGAAGAGCATCCGACATCTACTTCGGGTGTCATTCTGGGGAAGAATAGTTGAATTTCCCACGTGAATCATAACTAGTTCTCATAATTGCATAATCAACAATGCCTCGCGGCCATAGCCATTTGAATCTTATCTACGGTTAAGAAGATGATGTTGACATCTTATTAACTACAACATTTTCACTGGCGAATGCAGCGACGCATGCATGCTGTGTTGACTGATTTAGTTGAGTCCTTTGACCGTTTGTGCTGCTGCCACGGACCATACCAGGTCCAAGGTTTGCCTCTGCAACACTAAGTACACGGTGCTCATAAACCACTTCAAACACGAAGCAAGAACGTGAGGGGTGATATCTAGTTTTCCTGCTTTGAGTAGGAAGAGGCATTTGCGCTTGTCACGATTTCCCTCTGTGTGTGTTAAGAAGTGCTTGAGAAGGAGAACATGTCCTTGCACGCCTACTGGTCTCGACCTGTCTATGGAAGAGAAGGAGCGAATGGTGATTCTTTGGTTACCGACGGATGGTAACCTATTTTTGACCACAAAGCCTGGTTATGTCAAGACGACGACCGAACCATCCGATTTGAACTGAAAATACTACGGGTCGACGTAAAGAGCATGCAATTCGCTAACTCTGCAAGTGAAGGGTAAAGCTATCAGAAAGCATACCTTTTATATTATAACCATTGTACAAGTCTGGGCTATGCGTAAGAATCTACTCCTATTGAGTCTTGTTAATTTCCTTGCAGCAGTTCTATTCAGGAAACAAGGTGAGGAATTTGGTCTATTGATATCAAAATTATCATACCGAATGTTATATCTGCCATGATTCTGGAATATATCCGACATCCCAGAGCTGTAGTCTTTAATAGTGATGCGGGCTAGCCAGAGAAAACATTCGGTCACTTGAGCGGTTGTGACACTCAAAGGGACGATAATATCGGTCCGGCACCTGTCCGTGAAAACACGCAACGTTCCCACTTCAGAGTGGGGAGGAGAAACTTCCTGCTCTCGGCATTCTGTCCTCCATCGAAGGTTCAAACTGTTTGTCTCTCAAGGCTGTCTGGATAAAAGCTAAGCGTGCTAGGGTGATTTAGTGCCTTTTCCCCTCTCTTTGAGGAGATCGGACACCACTATCGAATTGTCAGATATAATGAAAACTCATTGCCCGAAGTGAAGTAGGTAAAATGTGGGTATCCAGACGTTGCGCACTTAATCGGTTGAGGTGATTCATGGCGATGATGGACTTAGCATGTCATTTGCTTTCCGAATTAGAAATGCCTGAGTAAAAGACCAGGGATTGTGGCCTTTGCACAATCTCCACCGCGTGTTTTGAGATGATCGACCGTGTCTCTTGTTGAAGGAAGGCATCCTTCTCCCAACTTCCGTGGAGAGGAGACAGGAGGAGAGGGAAGGGGGTTGAATGAACAAAAACCCGAAGCCCCTCCGAAATGACTTAAAACACCAACCCATTTTTAATTGAAAAGGAGATTCAGTGAGCCCGAGAACGCAGGATTAGGCTGCTGATGGCGGTGGGGACTGTAAATCAATGTCTACAGTTTGTAGGCTTGATGGCGGAGAAACTTTCTTTCTGCCTCTCTACGATTGTATCTTATGTTGTTTAGGTTGTGTTCTCCTGGCATTGGGTTGGAATAGGTATTGATGTTCATATGAAGAAAGTCCCTGCCTCGGGTCCACTGCACACCCTTTGCACTGGCGGCTACTGAGTTAACATGATTGTGCTGGGGAGCGGAGAATTTTAGGGACAATTCTTGAGCTGTGGCATCAAAACGCCTTTAATTCGTACTCCAAAACGCAATTTTAATGTGGGCTTTAAGATATATTGTCCTCAGACATGCATAAGGTTGAATTAGATCTAAACTGGCCGAAGCCGTCAAGGAATTGGCTATATTATTGTGATCCGCTCTGTTAAGGACCTGAGCGATAATGGCAGTCGCCTCGCAAGTGTGGCTATTGCAGGACTGTTCGGGATTGCCAAGGAGGCATGGAACACGTTCTTATAATTTTTGTAAGAAAATGCAGGCCGACATTTGGATGACTGCCATATTTATGTCGATAACTGAAAGGTGCGTACTGAAGATCTTGGAGCGCATCTGATGTCAGCGAGAGGAGAAATCGGTAAAGCCTGGCTTTTCAAGAAGAACGCATTGGAGGTGCTCTTGTCGCCAATCCAACCCGATAGTCAGTCGTTAATCTCTAATCTTTGCTGATTGTCGAAGGAGCCAGAAGGAAGGCATCTCTTCTTCCAGTCCAAAATCAATCTGTCATTGACTTTATACGCCTGGGTTGTTGTACGGGCTAGAGCGCATACCAAAATAGCCAACACTCGATAGATTTCCTCGATGACGGCTTAAAAGATGAATTTAGTCAGCTCCATAGTCGGATCTCGTTTACTGTGCACCGCGTCCTTGTCCGGGTCGATTTGTAGGTCTGAATCTGTCATGCCGGCCGGTCGTATTTGGCAATGTCACTAGCTTTCCCTTGATGGCAGCCAGTGAATAATTGAAATTCCGACATATATAGCACTGCCGGCTGGCGTGAACGGTGTGTGGACGGTCCGGGTACTCAAAATTAATTCAAACGGTTCGGCAATAGCCGGTTCCGGCCACTCAGAAGGCAGGTTGAACATGCATATCTCTCATTGATGTCTCTAGTATGGCAGTAATCTGATGCAGATGGCAGGGCTAGATGGACGGATATATCACTAAGATCATCGAATGAACTATTTGGCTGGACAATTTCAACGAAAAGGTCCTCATACTGAGACGGATTGATTGCTTGTTTCGGCTGGACGCTGGTGACGTAGGGACGGCCGATGAAGACTGAACGGTTGATAATGTTTAGGCTGTATTAAGAGTTGGATCCAACGGATTCGGAATGAACTCCATGTGCCCTGACTTACAAAGCCGAATGCTGTCCTCGGACATGCGGTGGGACTTACACCTTCTGGACTGACTAAATTTGGGGATACTCCTGAATGAGTCTGTATCGTAAACAACGAACAGTAGGTTGCCTTCCACGATTTATCCCGTTTTAACTTCCCGTCAATGTCGAATGGACTATAGTTTGAATGTCCATTTCATGCATTTAGTAAATATGTGACCTGAAACGACATAAGAAGTATGTGAATAACTTGGTAATGACATAGAATACCACCAGTATGCGACGAGGTAGCTAAAGTGGTAGCTCAGACTTCCCCTGTCCACGTATTAGAGACGCTGAATGTCATATGCGATGTATACTTAGTATAAATAAAACAAGAGTCATGGTAGACTTCCATGCTTTGAAGTTGCATATATAACATTTGAATAACAGTCTGCTGAAGCGAAACAAACACTCAAAATTAAACGCAGAAACTAGTAATGAGTTTAAAAACACAATTCATTAGAACACAGTCGTAACGTCGAGAGAAATGAAAGTGTCGTGTCAGAAACCTATTGCCCCGTTATGAACTGGTGCACAAAACTTAATTAATAATTAAACCACAATTACATCAAAACAACGTGAAGCACGAATAAATTAAGCATACATTATCAAGCCGCACTTTATAATTTCGCTAATAAGACCTCCTTAAAAAATGGAGTAAGCTAAAAAGTCTAATTTATAGGTCACCGATGGCGTGGAGGAGCCGGGGATTAAAAGACGAAGTCCTGAATAGTGACAAAATCACTAAAGACAAAATTGGCAGAAATTGTAAAATAAGACAGACAACCTGCAGTTGATCGATACATCCGCACAATAAGTCCAAATGGAACGATGCATGTGCCTACAGGAACACAAAAATGGTTGGAGTGTAGGAGGATGAACCGTACAGCAGTGAAGCTAAAAACTAGCGACTCCTGAATGTGCCACGGGGAGGTAACTGGCAAGAGAAAGTGCCCTTTGTCTTTTTGAAATAGACAGGACAAGACGATTTTCGTTTTTTAGAAGGGCTGAATTCGCGAGGTAGAAGTTACTATTCCTAACTTAATGTGATTAAGGGGCGTATGTGAAGGAGAAAGCATATACCCCTGCATATGTGCATATACATAAGATTTGTTTTATCATAGCCAGAGTTATCGATGGACAAAATGTATTTTTGTATTATGCTAATAAAGCTTATGTTTGGATAAGTATTACATTATCTCATATCAAGATAAGCAAATATTTTTAAGAGATTTTATACTTATAGTTTAGTTTTTACTTTGCTATATTCACAACAACAATTAAATGAACTTGCAAAAGAAACTGAAGGTAATACAGACACAATGTTTAAAAACATAAAGTAGTACATTTTACACGATTAAGTACAAATAAGCTTTTAATAAGAATAGACAAAAGACATTAGTTTATAAAGATGTTGTGTTTATAACGTACCAAAACTTCCAAAGTTTTGATTCTTTTCCAAATTACTGACACATGTGGTCTTCCACAGTCAGATGATGAAAACTCGCATGCAAGTTTCAAGGGATGTCCAAGAAAACTCGTCGTGCAGTTGCACTTCTCTGTTGGCGGTTCTGTTTAATGTAATTAAATTATATATATATATATATATATATATATATATATATATATATATATATATATATATATAGAGAGAGAGAGAGAGAGAGAGAGAGAGAGAGAGAGAGAGAGAGAGAGATACAGATAGATATATAGATATAGATAGATAGGTATATAGATAGATCGATTTTAAAAAATGCTTGTTCTTCGGTTATACATTGAACGATATAGTCCCAAGACACAACCGATATCAGGCACATACAAAGCAATCGTAATCGGAATCGTAATCATCCACCTGTAATAATAATCGTAAACATCATCTCAAATAAAGTGTAATCGAAATAGTAAAAATCAGAACCAAACTACATCTAATCGTAATCGATACTCTGTAATCGACTCCATGCCTGGCACACATACATCTTTTGATACATGCATGCATCCGTTCTTCATACATACATACATGCATGCATACATACATACGTAGATACATACATACATACATACATACATACATACATACATACATACATACATACATACATGCATGCATGCATCCATCCATCCATCCATGCATGCATACCTGTGACTTGGAGTGAAATAGTTTGAATACTCTCGCTCGTTGACATTGACAGTACGGGAAACAAGGTAAATCTTCCTTCGTCGTCAAGGGATACATTTTTCAAGCGAATTGTTGACTTCTCTAACTTCTCTATCCTTCCTTGATAGGCGGGTTCCACCTTTATTTCTTTTGTATCTACCATGACCCGAATCAATGGATTGTCATTGAAATACCACTCAAGTTTACTTAATTTGTTTCCCTCTTCATCGAAGTCCCAAATCAAGTCCGTAGTACTGCCTTTACAGGCGTAAATTGTTTTTGGTACAGTGTTCCATCTAATTTCTGAAAGAAAACATAGTTACAATTTGCTGTATTGCCATAAAACTGGTCTGATTTGTAACAAGTAAGTTCACTGTTTTCTTAAGTTTTGGAGCATATCACTAAACTAAGTCAATTTGACACGTTCTTCTCTAGTTGTTTGCTGTGAATATTAATCCCTTAATGTAGTGTCATACAAATACACTTTAAAATAAACCTTAATTTTAACACTCTTGGGAAAAGAGATTGTGTTTTCTCTTGCAATATTCTTTGTGCAGCATTACTCTTCTTTAATCTAATTCACACACACATGTACACACACTCATATATGTGTATAGGGAGTAATAAATTGGCCAGGTGTCGATCAATATTTCATGAAGACAGCGTTTGATTCAATCCCAGATAAATAATTATAATTTAGTACATTTCTGAGTTATATTTAATTTCGAAATGTTGCTTCCAGGAAGTTTATATGCTGTTCTCGTTTTGTATCATTCGTTCTTGATATAATAAGGGTTAATTGAAATGTTGCTCTCTATAATATAATCAGACAAATCCTCATGTCTCAACATTTAGGACTGTTGACAAATCGTTACTCATTGGCTTAATAAGGAATTCAGAATTAACCAGAAATACTAATAATTGGCACGTGCCTTAACTCAATATTACTCTAAATATATATCATGTGCCATTAACTGTTTGTACGGAATTGGCATCACTCATATTCGATTTTTGTATTTGCGTCAAATAAAGAGCTATTTAAATGGCAACTTTGGTTACGTTTGTTTTTGGAAATAATGCAGATCATAATATTTGTGCAGTTAGGCTTTTTCAGTTTAACAGTATTCGTACTTCTTTACTTCTTGCCCAAACGTGGATGATAACTTGATCAAGATATCATCAGTTTAGAGATAAGTGCTTGAATATAGTTATAATGTTAACACGCCTTCTGAAGACTCAGTCCGAGCGTCATTTTAGCAGGTGATTTTGCGAAATAAGGAAAGAAACTGTAACATTATATGCTGTTCAGACGTCTGTAACATTCACGTATCATTGTAACATATATACATATCAAGCTAATGTATGAGATTTGGCACGGAGTTAAATCGATGACTTTGGTAAGAAGGTGATACACGAATAAGTCTATTCGAGGCATGATTCGTTCTTAATTATATTCCGTTGTATAACTGTATTGCAGAACTGTTGAACAGGAGGTGCGTTGGCTTCATGTATGGAAAAAAATGCCAAGAGTTCAAATATTGCAGAAACGGAGTTCGTACTTGCTAAACTATTTATCATAAGTTTAAATTGTGCAGAGATCGGTTCATTAGGGAAATCGGGAAGGATGTGGAAATTCTAAACTTTGGAATGGTGTGTGTTAATTATGGCAGTTAAATAAACCTAAAATTCCAGTTGGATTTGTGAATGACCTGGTGTGTGTTTCCATGAGAAACATTTTATTTTATAAATGTTTTACATCACACAATTAGCCAGTCTACGTTTCCAGTTTAAAATCCAAGAAATGTAGAAAGTAATTTGCTTGTAAAAATTGTCCAAGGGACGTCTTTGGAATTCCTTTGGAGACGCGGGACAGAAAGGCAAAGAAACGACTCTGCTAAGTGGGAAGCGACCGAATCTCGAAGGCACATAGTGTGGCGTCCTAATTTAATGCAAAGTTTTTTTGAAAGGAGTCATCATAATTGATTGAATTCATTTGTTTTGAATGCATTATGACTCGTGTATTCAAAAGAATATTGTATATTATTTTTTGGATAGGAGTCTGAAGATATTTATTTGAATTTGTTTACTTGTTATGTCATATTAATCATATATTCTAGGAATTGATCATTGTTATGTATGTATGTTGTTTATGTCAGTGGAAATCTAGTTAGCAAATTAGCTACGCAAGACATGATGAGAATTTGTGTAGTTAGTTGGCGTAACTAAGATGTGAAATGTTTTAACCGCGAATAGGTTGCACTGGCATTGAAGCAACAATGGGAACCATACGGTTTTATTTATTGTCGCACGTATATGTAATTGTATCCGACATTAGCCACAATAGTGATTAATAGTTCGCGCTACAGTGGCCTAATAATTAATAGGCAAAAGCAGACTAGGCTTTTGATCAATTAGTCATCGTGGTTTGGTGTATTAGGCGAATACGTTAAGTCCCTATACTATGTATTGTTTTTCGAAGAGATTGTAAGCAAAGGTCCCGTCCTGACACCATGTTAGCAGTTAGAGTCTGTTTGTAATACGATATGCCTTCACGCCAAAGGGGACGAAAAATGGAATGTTAGTTCATTCCAGAGAGTTATTTTGAACAAGAATATAATGTGTATTATCTTATTTAAACGGGAAATGCCAGGACGACAGAACGTCAGAACGTGGGATAGAACGATTCGACAATGAATATAAATGATCAATGCAGGATGAAATAATTCATGCCTGAACGAAGAGTGACGACCAGAGAGAATAAAGTCTTGTTGTACAAGCAGACTCCAACCGACAATCTACGTGATTCTGGAGGGAGATATGTAACCAGATCATATTACGCAGACATGCTGGAAAATTAAATTCGAAACGCATACTTAATTTTGTGACGAAGTGTGTCATGTCTGTGCAAACGGAATTGCTAACTATATTTTTATAACTTTTGGCATTTATTTTCTTGTAGAAGTGTAATATCAATTGTCTTGTACAATTTAATTTTGTTGATCTAATTACTTAAATTCGCATATTCTGTAAGATCGTGTTATTCTATTCTGAATGTCTGCCCAGATCTTTTCTTATTCCGTTCATTAATTTCATATTTGCATTCCTGTACTGATTCCGGCTATAACACCGATATCGATCATTCTCTTGATATTGATAACTATCCCCAAGGTATTATGATTTCTATCAAAGGTTCTTCGGATTATCTTGACTAATTAATATCAACAAATGTTTAAACTTTTATGGTTCTGGATATATCTGATGGCAGATCAAGCATGAACTGTATCTGGCTGAAAAAGTTTTATAACAAGATTATTTATGTTTCTTTCAGTCAAATCATACTAGAGAATTTGTACATAGTATTTCTGTTTTCGTTCTGGTTTCGTAATGGCGGCCATACGATATAGCGGATCGACAAATATTTCATCATATGTTGAGCTGTTTATGAGAAGTCGCTAAAAGATGTTTTCATTTAAGTACCAACATCCATATTAGAAATCGGGTATGCATACTTGTGTAGATATGAAAGACCGTTAACCAAAATACTCCATCTAACATTGTCCTAAAACCTGCTTAAATGACAAATATTGACGGACGCAAGTATTACGGTGCACTACGGGAACTTAAGCATGCCTTAAGCTAACTCAGCCTCATGACCAAGTGCACTAACAATGTACATTGTTTCGATTCTCGTTCTGACTCTATATTTACACATTGATTGTTGTATTTTAAGAGAGAGAGAGATACAGAGACAGAGACAGAGACAGAGAGAGACACAGAGAGACAGAGAGAGAGACAGAGAGAGAGAGAGATTTCTCACGATCGGATATGTCGAATTTCAATGATGTAAGGGTGAGCAATAACCAAACGTATGAACTTTTATTCCTCATCGGATGTCTGAAAATATAAAAGAAATTAATAATCAGTTTTTATATGTAAAGTGATAAACCTTACACAAACATGAATTTAAGTGTATAAACACGTCATGGTTGTAGGTTAAAATACATTTAGTTATTTAATTTCACTTGAAAGAAAATCTGATTGAATCCAGAGATTATGTTTAGATCGCCCCCAGAAATTCACACACCAAACATGCCAAGAAATATCCGATCAAGGCATACAAATAGCCTCCATAAAACGGTTTCTGAGCCAAATTTATTTTTTTGTGTTTAGATAGCAGCATGAATTAGTACCCATTCCAGATCCCACCGTCTTAGTCCAAACAAATAGGAAAGCAGCTTTGTAGAGGCAACAAAATGTATTTCTTAGTCGATTACCTAACTCGAGGACATATCGGGGAAACTCCTCATTTTCGACGAACAAAATAGGGTTTGACTCGGAAACAATCCCCTTTTCAAATACTACTGCGGGTTTTATTTTCTATTTCGGAAAAACGTTTATGCAGTACTGTTTGGGATATTTTGAAATTATTAGCGTTTGCTATAATGTAAGTCGCATCATCATGACAAAAATATAGATTTTTCTTACCATTGATGAGAGATCCAGTGTCACAGAATTAGGCAAAGAAATAACTTGGTTTTGTCTTTAAACAATTCGACTATTTCTTGTTGTATTTGCATACAACGTTATCTAGGGTGAATGTGTTTTTCCAGGTAAGCGACTGTATTAACATGTACCTAGCCACAGATTACTTGTGACAGGTATCATGACTAACATGATATGCACGGGTATTCTACCCTGACTAGTACTCACTCTCCTATGGATTTAAGTAAGACCAATTTCTAAAAACTACACTGGTCGTTTTTGGATCACGTCAAGGAGTATACACTCTCCATTGTTCTCCAGCCATAGGGGTAAGTGTCAAATTTACATTTTTATTTGATATGCGAAGCTTATTCGGTTTGTAATGCCTTATCGCGTAATAATGTGTTTATTACAACGCAGACTTAAAGTATTATCATATATCTAGAGATTTTACAGAAACTATTATGTCCAATTTGATTTTATTGTAGCTGATTCTGGCTGTGTTTGTAGCTGACTGTTATGGTAGCTGACCGTGTTTGTAGCTGTGATTGTCTATGAAATGTGATTGTGAATATGACTAGAGCGGTCTGAAGCTGTCCGAAGCCGTCTAAAGTTGCTTGGAGCTATCTGGAGTTTCCAGAACAATTAATGCTACGTGCTATCGATACGTATGTATGTATGTACGTATGTCTGTGCCTCGGACGTAGACGTAGCAAAATTGAGAAAGTGATGTATGCTGTCTGTACGTGTAACGTATGACTGTACTCGTAGTGGATTCATAAAGGGGGCGAGCGGTCGATAAGAGTGTGGACCAACCCAAGGAATCGTGCGACTGTACAAGGGGTCTAGCAGCATACGATTGGATCAATTGTTGTTCCATTGCATTTTTTTTGGTGTTGTTTATAGTCATAAGATTATCGTGAATCTTAGTTGTGGTAAGATTATTGTGAATCTTAGTTGTGTCAAGATTATTTTGAATCTTAGTTGTGTCAAGATTATTTTGAATCTTAGTCGTGTCAAGATTATTTTGAATCTTAATATAATTTTTGTTCGAGATTATGTGAATCTCTTATTGTGTAAGATACTGTTTGAGGTGTATGTGCAGTCCATGAGGGTTCTTGGATCTGTACTTCATTTTGATTTAATATTTGTTTTGTTTATTTTCGATGCATGAATGTTGTGTAGAGTGATTTGAGTAAATCGTATGTTGAGAGCGTGAGAGAATCATTGCATTTTTACATCATATATTTACCATTATTAATTCATTCATAAATTTCCATCTTTCTCACTTTGTGTTTGTCTTGTTCATTTAGTCCAAAATCCCACTCGGTTGCAATTCTGCGTCATCCACGATATAGTATCTTGATAACATTTCCATGTGAGACTATTTTTTTATCGACAAAACAATTTTAACTCGTCATCAACTCTGTTCTTGGTATATTTATTCTGAGATATCAAGTTGTAAAGAGTGTCAATAACATCAGAAAGCAAATTTCTAACCCAAGCAAGCTTACTAAAATAATCTCAATTCTCTTTGCGAACAAGAGATTACGTATTTCTGCTTTCGAAATATGAACTATATTCCTCACTGTCGATGATAATTGTCATTTGCATACCTCTGAAGATAATTCTTTTCATCTTTAACGTTGTATCCTCTTCTGTAATATCTTCCATTATTTTTCATATTTCACACACAGTTGCACTATTCTTAATTTTGAAATTCACACTAAATGTATTGAATATTGGTTTTCTTATTTCACAGCTCTGTTCAGTCATATAAAAAAGCAAATCACCTTTACCTCGCCGTTCTTGTATCCCATCTACCATACTAAGCTTCTCACCTCTGAGTTGATTAATAATTTTATTATAAGTCGCTTTTGCTCTTTTACAAGACATATTTTGCTCCCGTATTTTGGCTCAATCGTTTTGTTTATCGCTCATAATAGAACATCTGCTCCAGACCCTACCAGGAGTAATGGATTTGCGGTTCCTCCAGCTGATGTGATTCCAATTTATGTGAATACCATTGGAATGTGATTCAACACCCCTATTATTTTCTGTAATATTGTCTGGCTCATCTGGCGCACTAAAGATTATTTATGATATTTGTAGTATTGGATCAGCTCGTCCCTGTCTGTATGGGGTAATACGAACGAGATTTTCGGATGATGCTCTGCTCTACCTTGGGAGTGAAATATATCTATCTGTCAAAACGAGCAGGAGGGTATTCCGTTTTCAGATTTATTATTTTGTCCCCACTCATATTGAGATTTCCAACCATTTTTCCACTTCTCAGCGATAAGATGCTATTATCGATCGACTTAAGTTGTGCAAAGATTATAGTTGTGTGTTATCTAATTTGATAGGTGGATATTTTGTTTCAAGGTCTAGCACTCGCTGAGCTGACATACTTAAGTTACCTGTCATAGTATCTCCATCATTTCTGAGATAATTTGTTAAGTCTGCGCCAGCCGCGGTAGATGTAGTTACTTCTGTTTGTTTCTGCTGTTGAGCTTTTGATTAAGATTCCAAATTTTGTGTAATATCTCATTCTTATTATCAATAAATTTAACTTGGACCGGGTGATAAAATCTAGTTTTATAAAATGCAGTTTAAAATAGAATGAGTATAATTAAGGATGAAACGGAGCGATTAATCAAACACCAACACATCCATGACCTATCAGATTGCCATTAATTATGTTTATAAAAATAACATTAAAACTTACTATGAGGCTGGTGAGGCTTATAATACGATACGAATTGCTATTATTGCTGATATTTACACTAAAGTTTCTCAATATATGGAGACTTGTTCCAGGTTTTGACGCATGACACAAATTTAAGACTATGGGTAAAAAGATTGTTGATGCTAGAAAAGTACAAATAGTTGGTAAAGGCATAAAAATCTATAACTCTTAAGCTGAAATAGTTGATCGACTGATGCTATTAACCTCATCAAGAGAAGCAGGACATGTGCGTACATAAATGGAAAACGAAAATGTTGAAATTTTAGATAATCGCAGATCAAAAGGTAATCTAACATCCGATGAATATTACAGTTTACGCAGTGATCTTATCATGGCAAATTGATTCATCGCAAATGTAATTTATTAACCGAAAATCTATCAGATAAAATAAGAATGTTATCAACTTTATTACTACTTGATTTATCTCAAACTATGGCCATAAACCTTTAGCTGTCCACGAATCATAAACGGCTTTATCATCTCCAAGAATATCTGGTGCTCAGAGATAGTGGAATGAAAACGTAATGGTTTGAGCGAGGTGACATTTTACAATGCACACGGATTTTGCTGCGATATAAACTTGCTCGTCTTGAGGTACTATACCTGGCTGATCAGCAAATTTATCGTCGACGACAGGAAGTAAATACGTTTCTAGATCAAACTTGAGATTCTTTGAATCTTGACTGCTAGCAGTATTGGGATTCTTCGAATTCTGATGCAATTTACACTCCGATTGTTTGCTTGTACTCTACAGTATCACTATCGAGACCAGAGTTACGATCTTACAATCTGTTTGCGAACAACAGAGTGATGTGAGACATCTTTTAAACATAACATTATATAATTACTGTAATAACATGCCGGACGAATTAAAAAGCATCGTCAGAGCTAAATTCTTAAATATGAATATGTTATTCGACGCTGTCTAGCTATTTATGAGCTACGCAAAAATAGAAAACAAATACGTCAATCTTATCTCTGGATATGGTCCTTACTCGGAATTTAATGCGCTACTAACATATTCTGAGGTATCAGAACTTGAGAAATGCCAAAAAATATTTGTTCGATATGACAGGTATACGGTTAGGAAATAGGGTCACTTTTGTTTGACGAGGAAAGATGTAGAAAACGTACTGACAATTAATCTGTAAATAAACAGCTAGCAGTGGAGCGCAAAGCTGTGTAACCAGGTCCAAGTTCTCCAAACGGTTATCGGTTTTGATATTATTAAAATGATCAATAACTAAGCCACTTAAAATAATGCCATGAAATGCCTCAAACACGAACCGATCATAATAATATTTAACTTGGTCAGTATTGCTTCCTCTAACACCTACACTCAAATAGCCATTTTTATATAACCAACAACTTGTATTGTTTTAATATTTCTAATAATTCTTCTGTGGTTGGCCTGGTACAGATCATATATCGGATGCGGTTGAAATTCGTCTTGTATCATTAACACCTTTCATCTTTATCTTACAACCCACTGGAATTCTAATCCTAAACGAAGCTTTAGTTTTATGATTAATCTCCACTCTCAGCATATTTCAAACATAGCAGTTGTACTTTTTGTGAACGTATATCTCCTGCTCACTAACCGTTGGTTTAAGTCCACTAAGCATAATTATGCTCATGTTATACTAATAAAACTTTTGTTTCTCTAATTGACATTTTCGTATCAAACTCATTTAAAGAAATATAAACAGTAGATATTGCGATGTTGAAATTGAGTGATATCGCTCGCAAAGGAAAGTTTATTCTCGATAGAAAGCTTTCAGTGTAACAAAACTGCAACTGCGTTGGCAGGGCTTGATAACAGCAGCGCACAAGATCTGAAAATAGTAACACTATTTCATGTTCAGTTTTTAAGTTAAATACCTATTCAAGAATTCAAGAATCCCAACAACAGCAACTTGAGGAATTTGCTGATCCTTATATCACATTAAAATCGCGTCTAATTTTAAGGGGGACACAGATGATGTAGTTGTCAGATGATATATTGCATGAAATATGGAAAAAATCGATGAGTGCACAATAACAGGATCATGTTGGAGATTTGATAAAATAACAGAAATATTAGTTAAATCTATGAAATACAATCCACTGCGAGGTAGCTCATATGTTGAGCAGATGACTCAAATAAAAACTCGCAATGTGGTGCAAATATAAAGAACAATGACGAAAACAAATGTTTTCAATGGGCTATATTTTCAGCGTTATTGCTAGCACAAGATCATCCTTATCGAGTATCGATTTACAATAGTGATGTTAACAATCTACATTTTAGCGGGATTGACTTTTCTCTTGCTGAGAATCAAAGTCCAAAATTTGAAAATCAAAAAAACTCCTGTTATCAGGAGGTGTTAATGTAATTGGTGTCGATGATGAATCACAAAATATGTATCCCAGATACATCAGCGGTCGAGCATCACATGTAAAAATGTTTTTATTGTTTTTTAAAAATCACTACGCGTGGATGAAAACCTTTAACGGGCTAGGCAGAGGCCAGTAAAACAAACATAAAGAAAATAAATATTTCTGTGTCAGATGCTTGCACGGTTGTAAGTCTCAGCTGGTTCCTAATCTAGATCTCGAGTAAGGCTCTCACGTACAGCGGATATCTATGCCTGGCTAATATCAAATGATATTGCAATTGAAAAATTGCAGACACAAGACGAAAGTGACTTTTGTTATTTACGCAGATTTCGAGCCTATTTTGGTTTTATGTGCTAGGAGCAGAAAATAACCTTGATATATCTTGGAAAGAAAATTTGAGCAACATATTCCGTATGGAGTACCATATAAAGTAGTCTGTGCTGTTGATATAATTTTATCTAAACCAATGAAAATTTATTGTGGAGCTAATCCCGCTGTTTGGTTGTTAAAAATTATTATAAACGAGGTTTATATCATGATAACTTTGCTCGATAAGACAACAGCGACGAAACCGCTGACAAAAAACACCAAAAAGCTAATTTTGCTGCAGCAGAAGTATTGTATAATTGTGAGCAGGCGTTTTCGCCTCAAGATCTTGTGAGAGATCACTCTTATAGTTGTCGTAAGTTTCAGCACATAACTAATGTAATTCAAAATATACCGCACCAGACTTTGTTTCTTTTGTCTTTCACAATATTGGTGTTTATGATTCTCATATTAACATTGAGGCGTTTGGCAACAAGGGTATAATGGACTTTCTGAAAATTAACAACAATGATAAAATAAAACATATTCCTAATAACACTGAAAAGTATATGTCAATAACGCTCGGCAAGTTCAAATTTTTTGATAGCTTTCAGTTTATGGCAGCATCGTTGGACGAGCTCGTAAAAGTCTGCGTTAAGTTTGATAATTTGACTGAGGATTTCGAGGATACGTCAACCTTGGTAACAAGAAATTAATTTTTCCTTATGAGTATCTTGATGATGGGAGCAGATCTGATGAAACTTGTTTACCTGACAAAGATATGTTTTATTCTCGGCTAAATCTTGAAGGTGTCAGCTATGATGATTATGCTTATGCTGCAAAAACTTCGGTGATTATCATGGCTTGTATCTTATCACAGATATGATTTTTCTCGCATATATATTTGCAAATTTCAGAGAAGTCGGCGCTGATTACTATGGACTGTATCTAGCTTGGCACTGTTCTGCAGAGGGATGCATTACTGAAACATAGAACAATAAAACTAGAACTGTTAGCAGACCAGGACATGTTATGTTTCATCAAGCGGAGAATCAGTATCGGAATAAGTGCCGTAACTAAGAAAAATGTGCAAAGGTTAATCATAAATATTTATGCGACTTTCATAATACGGCGCCATACCCTATCTCTACGACAACAATCAGTAAGATTATTCAATGTCTGAGTCTATACCGTATGGTGGTTTCAGATGGATCAGTGAAATATAGTTTTTGATGAAACAGATCAAATCGTAACAGTGCAATTTGAGAATCCTGACAGTAGTTTTTTTTTTTTTTTTTGGCGTTGATTTTGACTATCCTATTGAGCTTCACGATAAGCATAATGATTATCCATTTTGTCCGGAATCAACGCTGATCGACTACATTTGATTATTTGATGAACAGAGAACAGATAAATTATTCGCAGGGTATATCTATCTTAAAAAGTTTTGTTGTCCGATAACTAATTCTTAATCTGCTTGACAAACGGACATACACTTTGCACTATACAAATCTGAAACATGCACTTGATCATGGTCTGATACTAAGAAGAGTTCATCGAGTTCTAGAATTTAATCAATCACGTTGGATGAAAAAATATATCGACGTTAACGATAGCCGAAGAGAAATTGAAAAAACGAAAATCGAAAACAACTTTTTCATACTAATGAACAACAGCGTCTTTGGTAAGACCATGTAAAATATGAGAGATCGCTAATAACGTGGAACATCGTAATAAACATGTTGCATCTGATGCTTTTGTCCGTATGAAAATATTAACTAAAAATCTAGTAGCCATTCATATAAGAAAGACAGAATTTAAGTTGAACAAGCTAAGTTATGTCAGTATGGCAGTACGTGAGATATCAAAGAAGTTAATGTACTGGTTACACTACGATTTTGTTAAGTGTAAGTGGCATGATGCAGAGCTGCTATTTAGAGACACTGACTCGCTAATGTACAATATATAATCTGATGATATTTATCAAGAGTTTGACGATAGCCGAGAACTATTTGAAGTTTCAGATTATCCAAAAGAAAAGCGAATTTCACTGTGACAATGACGCAAAAGTTATAGGAAATGTTACGGATTAAACAAATTTTGTTTCTATCGTCGAGTTTATTGAATTGCTAAGTAAAATGTATTGCTTAAAACTAGCTGACAATAAAATTAAAAACTGAGCCAAAGGAATCAAAAGAAATATAGTCAGTAAGGTGATAGGATTCAATAATTATAAGACTGCATTAGACGATTTCTGATTATGATGTTGAGATGATGGCAATAAGATCAAATTATCATAAAACTGAGACTGATGTTATCATAAGATCTGGTCTGTGTAATTTTAATGATAAGCGATATTGCTCTGATTGGATCAATATATTTGTGTTAGAATATAAAATGTATGATGATGATTTTAGCAAGGTGGATTTCTTAGATTAGTTATTACAGTACATTCTGTATGAATGTTAGGTATAGTAAACTTTTGTGTGAAATATAAACTAAATACAGCAGTAGTCTTGTAAATGGAGATTGTTTCTGAGCTAACCCTATTTTGTTCGACGACAATGATGATTTTCCCTGATATGTCCTTGAGTGAGGTAGTCAATAATGAAATCGACGCTGTTACGTCAACAAAGTTGTTTTCGTATTTGTTTAAACCAAACCGGAGGATCAGGGAGGAGTAAAAATCACGCTATCGTCTTAATACAAAATGGGGTTTGGGCTCAGAAATCCCCTTTATTAAGACTACTATATACAGCTACTTAACCACACACCCAAATATACATTGTTAGTCAACGGTACCTGTGTCTATGTCATGATTGTTAATCTAAATTCCACATTTTCTAAGATCAAATAATGTTCAGGATTTTAACAAAAATACACGATCTTCGTTAATAGTTTTCTAGTGGTGATTGCCAAATACACGTGTGTAGAAACAAATAAACATATACAGAGGATAAGACGTGTTTCGGATTTCTATAATTATTAGGTCGATTTATAAAACCGACACATCAAATGCAATCAATGACCACACTGTGTTAGTTTCGCCATATGTTTTGTTGTTAGAAATAATTACCTTCAAAACACAGATGTTGTGTGACAGAATCAATGCATAACTGATAATAGATGTTGATTTGACACAGCCATAGGAAAAATAAAAGTTAAGAATACAAACAAACGTAGAATGGACGTTGGACTGTTTCCATGTATTTTATGATTTCTGCATTATGTAGGGAAAACTGCTATAGTCTCCAACCGCAATTCAATTAACACCGTGACAAAAGTTCACCCGAACTTCTTGATTTAATATACCTGATATTCATTATAATATTATTAAGCTTATTCAGCTTTTACTATGGGTTACTGGCCGAGAATAAAACACAATATATACTGCATATATTATTATGCTGTAGAATTATGATGCTTTATCAGTAAGTTTATCAGTAAATGCTTTGACTGTACCGAGTATTTTGTTAAGAGTTTAAAGTTTTGTGAATGGGATGTAGTAACTCATACCTTCCTTCCCATGTAAATATTCAAAATGACAATAGAGAACAACTTTGTTCTCTGTATACTTTATATCGACATATACTATGTAACCTGAGCATGCTGTATTAGAGATCAATGTACATACATGTTGAGCAAGCGTCTTGCAACGAAGCAATATATCGTATGTGTAGTTATATATTCAAAGAGGACGAATTTGATAGAGCAGTCAAATGTTATCCTTAGTTTTCATTGTGGTGAGTGTGCCGGATTGGTGACTGGAAGGGATCAGGTTTAAGTTCTACCTTCTGATCAAGTCTAGTCGGATGCCGTGGTACATGGCCAATGCATGTTACACGAACAGCATTACACATGTTGCTGTACAGTAAAACACCAAACAATAACACCACTAAATTGCATTTCTAAAGTTCTTACAGCCCTGGTATTTATTGTAAGCCACTTATAACATTAATTATTTTAAACGTTCGATTAAATAAAATTAACAATGGAAACGTTTTATAATATAATTAAAAAGACAGAGCATTATTCTTGAAAGTATTGTACATAAAATGAGTTCTTAAATTTCTTTTGATATCAAATGGATTTGCTCTGTTGGTGCTCTGTAACACATTTCCAATCATCTTCGCCCAAAGCTTGCATGGCAATACGCTTGAAAACTTAGACACTTCACACCAAAAATTGCAGAAGGTATCATATTATTATTACGCATGCGGTATTATTATGCTTCTATAGAATTCGCAAAAAAAAAGAACTCCGGAAACTCTCAGTGTAAACAGACTAATCGCTGTCCTTTTCTGGCTCATATAAAAGTTTATTTCAAAAGAAACTGTGTGGTCTCCATTTAATATTTGCAACGTCTAATTATCATATTTCTAAAATACGTTAAACAAATAAAAATGAGAAACTCTTATATACACGTGATCAAAGATTAAGATTATCAAAGACTGTGCAGTGCATCACATTTGATGCTTGGAAACATAGACTAGGCCATGCAAAAATGACGAGCCGGTTGTTCAAGAAATTCCTGTTTGATTCGGGACGCTAACAGCTAGACAGTGTTTGGGACCCCCCTGGCGAAAATAAAGCTAGAACGTTAAATCAATGAATTTAATTACTAAGTTGTATGCATTATTTGTATCATTGATGTCTTCTGTTTTAAAAATTGGTATTGTGGTACAAACACACGTGGTCGTGTGTTTATACTAAAACAATGTTCAAAATACATATCTTAAAGGGGAAATAACGAATCTAACTTACCTCAAACCGACAAATGTATGCATAGCAAAGTTATGACCTGCAAGGATTTTAGCAATATATATAGTAAACATGTAAAGAACAAAAACATTACCCAAAAGATGAACGTTTATTTTTTATACAGAAAATCACACTTAGACGAAAATGAAGATTCTTTGATGAACGTAAATGGCGCACCCTAAATCACACTTCATTCAAGTTTGGTTCCAATACGTATATATGTTTTGTTTTAAAACAATCCTAGACTGAAGTCGCCATAAAATTAACCCCCTCAAAAGAATTTTAAAAATTAACAATATCTAATGCCTTCTTTAAGAGACATATGATTGAGTCCTAGTTAAACTGTCTTCCATTCATATCAGCATAATTGCATTTGGATAATTAAAATATATTTATTTATTCTCAGTTATACTCTTATTTTGTTTGATTATCCTCCAAGTTTTCATACCATCGCTGTAAAAATGCAGTAAGCGAACATATGCATGCACATATCAATTGATGGATGTTTACATTTATATCACCTCCAATTGATGCTTCTTGCAAAATAAAGTCTGTATAGTTTAAAGTATATAATAGGTATTTGATCAAATTTGAATAATATGTGTCTGGACTAATTATTGTGGCAGATTGATTAGGAAACTCGTCAGTCACTGCAAAAATAAGAAAGAAAAGCTATGCATTCATAACGCTCAAAAACTCATAAAATTACCACGAAAGCATCCTAGTCTAGAATGTTTCGAGTTTGTGTCTTGTGCTTTTATGTTTTGGTTTTGCGGATGGGGGTAGGTTTATAAATTATGCCGATCAAACAACATATTTTTGCTCTTACATCAAGTATGAAAACCTACAAATGAGTTGTTGTTCAATCGGCTGGACAAACTTTGGAAAATGATAGAATGTGGTTCAAACTGGAATAAAGTCCGTTTAAGATGTACACATTTTAGTCAGTCTTTGTATAAGGCTTTCGTTGCTATAAATATGACAAAAACAATGTGCCCGACTACCACTTAAAAATAATAAAATGGTCATCAGATTTTGGTAAAATCTTAAATTATTATACCAGCCCAGTTTAAATTCCTAGTTCCTCTTGAATTAAACTATTAAACTGACATAAGGTATGCGCGCAATTATAGGCCCTCATAACCTCTTTAGAATTTCAAAAGTTTGCTGCAAACATTTTATACAGTTTTTAATCGTTCAATAGGTCACACGCCAAAATCTGGTAAAGACTGTGATGAAATGCATTTACAACAAAATATAGGACCAGGTTACAAGGATTCTTAGCTTAAGCCATATCGTCACATTAATGACTGGCTTAATACAAGTAACAGTTTAATATTTCAAAGTCATCTATTGACACGCTGCGTTTGTCTTACATAAAGGGACTCAGATGGGTGTAAATCTAATCATACATATTTCGTCTACTAAAGCATATCGATACACAAATACCCAATATACGACTGTCTAGGTTGTTCTTTGCCTTTTCGATACAAAGAAGTGTTTTCCACGAGCATAGGAATCAAAATGTAAGGAACAGCTTCCGATTTTCTCTGACACGAGTATGGAAACAATCACAGGATTCTTGAGATTTTATCAATTAAATACGATTTAAATTGTAACAACGTGAAAAAACCCTTAGTACAAGTGCATATTTATAGTACAGGGAAGGATATTGCGTGATAACACAAACCTTTGTCTTATTATATTGATAAAACGTCAGACTCCTGTGAAACAACTAACGACTAAATATCGTATTACGACGCTATGGCCTTAAATTAAGTAACAGAAAGCGAAATCCGACAAGGTTTGTAAAATGCAGCAAAATAGATTTTTTTCGCCATAGATTACAAAGTGAAATTTTAACAGAATCGTACAGTAATGCAAATTAAATCCCATATAAGTGTAAAAGATTTATCACAAGTCCAAATGAATACAGTTTCTACTGAATTCCAGTGGCACTGCACATAAGTTCCAATACTGAATGCGTTGACGTGCCTAAAGTCTCGACTATGATAATATGACAGTTGCCGGATGTAAATTGCAATCAGGCAACATATTATTGTTGCCGCAATTTTTAATGACGATATAATTTTCATGGTGGAAGAGGTCCTGAAATAAGGATTTTAAATGTCACTTATCACTGGCATCAACGGTTGTATTCAAACAATACATAGGATCAGTATTGCGATATCGTTTGTTGTTCACATTTTCTATCTGGAACATGTCAGCAGATGGATAATGATTTTATTGTAAACAATATTAGGGTGCATGTCAATTTGTTCAGATTTTAGGTAACATTACTACATCATGTGCAGTGTTCAGCTGAAACACTGTTATGCCTAATGCTTGTATTTTGATATCTAAATATTTCATGGTTTGACTCAGTATGCAGATAAGCAGGAAATTGGTGATAACACTGTAAAAAATGTTCAGCTGCGGTGACGAAGGGGTAGTTTATATGATCGCATATCTTCTATATCAGTTGATGTATTATACGAAATGTTCCGGAAAATGTTTCATGACCGAACTAAGACCCTAATATCGAATTGATACTGTCTTCGCTGTTTATTGAACGGTAGCATCATAATGAAGAAGTTTTCAGACAAAAATGCTTTGTAATCCTAATGCAATGCACAGGCTCCAGAAATAATTGCCACTAAGTACGAAAAACAGTGTTCCGAGTGGCCATGTGGTCTAAAGCGCTAGCCGTTACCGATGACATCTCACTCTGTCCGCATGAGTTAGAGTCTCGGGCTCGGCCAATGTGAGTATGTGAGAAAGCTTGCCAGTAGCTTCACGTGGGTTGGTAGCTCTTACGGCGGTTTTACCAAGCTCTACCTCCACCAGTTATACTGGCTGGCGTGTATAATCTATCATGTGCTGAACAATGGCGTTAAACCCACAGCAACAACAGCTAAGTGAACAAAATAGCAAACTGATATTAATAAGTCAGACTGTAATTTAAGATTACATATCTCATTTTAGCTTTCACTAGTCTTCAGTAGGTATTGATAACATTTTCATACATAAAACAAATGTGATTAACTTGGTCTTGACCCATTTCTAATTAAGATTCAACTGCAATCTTTTATCGTTACATTTGAACTCGTATTTAGTTTAACTCTTGCTATTTCAACTTTTTATTGGCACGTCTTAATCGTTATTGTTCTAACATATTGTATAACAAACTAAATATTAACCTACCTAACATTACCGTGTCATGACAAACAAGACTTGAAAGGAATACCATTGAAAATACTTTGAAACTGAATTGATTTTTGCAAACATATTTTTATACATCTGTGCTTTTAAAGGTACTTGAAAAACAATTAGCATTGTCCATCTCTAGAACCCATTTTCCTTGGTGAAAAACATGGGCTTTGATTAATCCTTGTGTGACAGCTAGATTACCCAATAAATGCAAAGCCTCACATACAAAATACCCAACATACAGTTCGCTCACCGAATTCCTTTACCCATTCAGATATACAACAGTTAACTTGATTCGGGTAACATATCACATTATACAATGACAATGTATAGCCATTAGCATAGACAGTTTATCATTGAATAAACACATTTATTCCTAATTCTCAACTGTTATGGTAAGAAAAGGGGCCTTCTGAGTAGGTTAGGATGTATATATATCTAGCATAGACGAATCAATGTCATCATAAATATAAATATTTAAATCAGGTGGCTAAAACACATAATGTATATCACAGTTAGCTTCGTTGGCTTCAAGGCGTGTAGTAAGAGAGCTGCTGCTAATGAATAAGCTTCATGGTTGTAGTGTACAAAGCACTAAATATTACATGACAAAATTTTAATAAAGTCACAAAGTTTGAAATATAGGCTTTCTGTGTAGAAAAAAAGTAAACCTAATTCAGTAAAAGATGAAGTCTCGGTCACGACAGCCGCTTTTATTGTAAGAGAGTGATTGTAACAGATATGCATATTATCATCAAGAGTGATTCAGACATGACAATTCAACACAAAGTGTGATCAAAATCAGCTAAACATAAACTAAGGTAAATACTGAACTGTATCTGAAATGAGGGAGTGATGCTCAGAAAGTTCAATCCCCAAGTTTCATACTTTTAAGAAACGACTTTACGACAAATATTTTACCAAAGTCAGCGCAACATAATATATAGGTCACATTGGTCTACGCTTGCAATGAGGGTGTAGTACGCCATGTAACAAGATGCATTATTGTGCCATCATTTTCTTCAATGTAGCGTTCGTAGTGTATATACAGGATGCAAACACTAGTTGGTCAAGAGCTAAACTCAAACTCTTAACCTAAGCAAGTTAAACATGACATTTAGGGCAGAATGATCTTTCTTTGTATCAAAGGTGCAGTCCTAGGAGAGATATTTACAATCACGTAGTTCAAAACATGCACTAATTAAATCAGTGATTCACATATTTGATAAAAGTCACCTAAATATCAAAAGAATCAATTTCAACATATGGTTTTAAACGTTACTACCAAATCGAACTTACAAACAAAATAAAATACCTGGTTATATTGACGTTTTGTTATTTTAGGACTAATCACAAAAATCACATGATATTTCAATAGTCCAATAAAAAAACGTCAAGAAGAATTGATTTCGTGGGAGAGCTGGACAAGAATTTTCACCAAACAGCTAGCAACTGCAAACAGTTAACTGATACGTCGTGACATGTCCTTTAAATTAAAGGCATGACGAACACAGATCTGCAGCACAATATAACATGGCTATCTGTGCAGAACATCATTTGTTAATTTTTAATGCGACTGGAAAACATGACGGTTTACCTTTAGCGGCATTGTCAATACAACGGTAATGTTTACATTTATCGTTCTACATGCGTCAAATTAACACAATTTAATACATTTAATATTTACTATTTCTTATAACAAAATATATTAAAATATTCCTCACCATGTTGTTCCTTAGGTACACATGCTCTGCAATTTCATTACCAATATCACATTTGACACCTATAAGCGCCACATGAACCAAACACGTTCAACCCATGACAACAAGAATCCATAACACTGAATCGTTGAAGCTAGAAAGAAGGTATAATGGTACCAATTATACAAACACTGTTACGCGGAGCTTATCATGTAGGAACATTGTATTCAGAAATGATCAACAAAACAAGTTACGACTAGTAGGACAGGTTTTGTTGCCACAGATCGAATTTTGACCTCATTTACCAATCGAAAATGACGTATTGCACCTGTTTATACCTATGGCGCGTGGTGGGTCGGTTGGCCCCATGAGAGGGCAGTATTTTATTCAAAGAGTTGCATTTGCATATTAAACGGACATGATAATAGACATGTCGAGCGGTACCATGGGACAATGGTCCGACATTCTTTAAAAGTGTGATAGTAAGACAAGTGTTGCACTGGCGTACAAAGTCAAATATCTGAGCTAAACATCTGCTCGAGAAGGGAGAGAATTGACCTCCCTTGAATATTTTCCTGATTATAGTATATGCATGACTGACAGGCAAAGTGTAAACAACAATAAGATTCCCTGTGGTTTTAACGACCTCCTTTTCTTGCTAAACTGGCTACGAGAATACCCTAACATATGGATCCAAATTATAACCGAGAAAGATGAGGAAATCTATTTTTTCTTCATTATTTCATGCAATATTTCACAAGCGTCCGTATTGGTGCGTGCCTAAAATACCAATCTTTTTGTTGTAATAACCCACCTGTCGTTGAGAACACGTATAGTGTTGAGTCTCCGTATCTTTTTCACCTGGCGACCTTCACAAGTTCATGAAAACACTCGCTTTATATAGGGCACCGCGTGACGTATTGAGTAGACTGGTTTTTCATATATTTCAGTCGTTTTTATACCTGTCATTCAGCACGCACTATTGTTCTTGTACTATAACAGTAACCATTTTTATCGAAACTCCGATAATCAAAACCATACATGTTTGCATTAGAGATCTATTGGATGATTTTATTCCACAAAATGCCTTAGTTATGCTGCTTCGACCGACTAAAGACAGGAAAAAACAGGGCAAGTTCTCGTCTGTAAGTACCTGATCCTACAAATCAGACTACGCCATACTCGGCTTTCATTCGTGCAAACAACAACCCCCCCCCTCTGTTTCTGTCACTGTCTCTCTCTCATATATATTTTCCCGTGTATCGTGTATACTTACCTATTACTTACCACAATGTTAGTGTGCCTCAATCCATGTAAATTTCTGAGCAACAGAAGAGCGAGAACTGTCAAGCGTTTAGACACTATACAACTAATGTGGGTTGTGTGTTTGGGTAATAAAATCAATTCTTTCAGGAAATAGTTAATATGTGCTAGAAGCAGACGATCTAACACGACGTGGGTATATTTTGGAGCATTATGCAATCAGACAATTAAATTTCTCGCTTAATTAAATAGTATCTCTGAAATGACAGAAAATGGCACAGATGTCGATAGTTTGAAGAGGTGATTTTTGTATTGCCCAGGACTTATGCACACAAATTTTAGAATTTATTAAATTTTAAACTCCATTTCCACTTTGCATGCATCTTAGCATCATACATGCTTTCAAATCGTATCATAATAAAGACAGTATGCCTCCTAATTAAGGGTAGATCCGATAAAATGTTTCTCACTACCACTGGTAGTGGTAATGAATTAGGATATACTAAAATGAAGAACCCCACTACCGATGTGTTGCATTAAATAAATCGGACATGTTAATATCATCGCATTGTAAGTGTGTGGCTGGGTAAGTCAAATACATGTCACTATAACATCTTACATTCTTAGACCACAATCTTACTGCAAGCTGCACTGTAAACCAAAAACATTGATTTTTATTGTATATAAGAAAACATGATACAATTGTTGAAATTGTTAACAGCCCGATCAATTAAAAGAAATAATCTTAGTAGTGTTATATATGCTTGTATTTTAAAATTATACTCAGATTGAGATGTATTTTTTAAATTCATAACTTTGACCAAAATCCATATAGATTTATTATAGGTTGTGGGAGAATCGTTCCCACATGTATGCATTACCTTTCAAAGAAGAAGTTGCAGTACGCCTGGGTTAGTACATTAGGAAATTGTCAATTGCTACCCAGATTTTGATAATTGTATTGGGACTCTACCCGTTTTGTTTAATCCTATATGATAACATTTGCATTCTTGAATACTCCGATCCTCAGAAAATCATTGCGAGATGTTTGTGCATGACGAATCTTACAAAAGGGAAAGTAAAAGGATGGGTACAAAATTTGGATAAATAAGAAAGAAATATAACAAAGTCTTGTGTGATTTTCGGTATATGTCATAAAGGTTTGATTACGCCGCATCCATCTATTCGCTACTGAAATTTCGATATTAATCGTTCGATAATTTGATACAAAAAATCGTTTTGTTTACATTAACAGACTGCACTGTTCTTCATATTTCAACACTACTTAATTTTTCTACATTAAATTAAACTTTTGTTTGTTGACTCATTTAATTCACCAATTCTGAAAATTAACAATGATATATCTGTATCTAATATATCGATATTACAGCCAAATAAATTCTTGACATATCGATTTACAGATAAATAGTAGTAACGGTTGTCTGAGTGGTCTAAAACTCTCACCATTACAGATCACTGTCATCTCACCTCTTTGTGGGTTCGAGCCTCATTCTTGGCTAATATGGGTATGTGAGAAAGCGTGCCAGTAGCCTCCTTTGGTTCAGTGGTTCCTCACCGTTTTGTTCCGGGTTCTTCCTCCACCAGTCATACTAGTCGCCGTCTATAGCCTAGTATATGCTGAGAAAAGGCATTAAAGCCCACAACACATATATTATATATAATTTATTAAATTATTAAAATTATAAACAAATATTTTATCCACTGATTTCAATGAATGATAAAACAGTTCCAAGCACTACAGAAACGAAAAGATTCGCTTAAGAAATGATTTGAACAGATGGTAAAAGAGATGAAGAGCTTGTGGTATAGTCTTTGGGGACCATTCAAGGCGTTTGGCGGGATCCGTAAGTGATGGGAAGCGCTCTGTGAAGAACCTTTGTTTTAGAGTGTAAAATACATTGAACGGTGTGGAGTTTTGATATGGTATATAATCAATGTTCATGTTTGTATATGTGAAATCTGAACCGAATTCAGACAAAACTCTGCAACACACTGCACTCATGTTTAAGTCGACAGGAACGACTCCCTCCTAACATGCTAAAGATCTAAGAAAGTGTAAGATATTTTCAGAATATCTGAAAAGGAATCACATAAACAACCCTAAAATCTCTCATGGGTATTTATTTTAATTCTAAGTTATTTAATTAAAATATTCAGTAGTTTACTGATATAATTTAAAAGGCCTATATAAATATACCCCGATCATCTCTGAGTTACATCAATTATCATTTCTTCGTAATTGTGGAAAAATAATGCATTACACTCAATTCATGTCTCGCAAGAAAATTACAAATTCACAAATAATGAATTAATATTGTCTAATTTTGGGGTAGCTTATAGAGTGTGCTTCATTAATAAAGACTGTTCAAGTAAAATATTTCGAAATTTGACCCTTGCAAGGTAATGGAATTAACCCTGTGATTGACGTTTTGGTTTCATTTTATTTGCTAGGCTATTGTGAAAGCCCAATAGAAGATTTACGTCATTCAAGAGGAGAACGTTGCCTAAAACACAAATGAAAATTTAGTTGTTTGATTTTCTTTTTTCTGTTATTAGTCTGATCATCATGCTTTCCCATAATATGCGGAATTCTGAAAGCCATTTACTTACAAATAAGCTTTAAATTGATTAATAATCAACGCACATACAAAATATTTCAGTCTCAAAGTGCTGATGAATAATCTAGCAGTACACAGTTTGATAGTGATATGTCCTGGTTGGAATTGTTATTCAAATTTATGTAGTAACTTACATATTTCTGCATGATGCATGAATCTCTTAAGTTACTATATATGAACTCGTACCCTGCAAGGTATTTGTGAAAATGCAAAATTGCAGAACGTTTCGTATGTGCCTGTGCACAGAATGACCGAGTTGATGCATTTTTAGATTCAGTCTTTAATTTAGATTTTCGTTAAGTTCACAGAAAGAATTAGGTTCAGACTTAATATTAAAATTTTGGATTAGACCTGCAAAATTTGAAAGTGCTTGATAAGAAAATATCTCATTTTACTGCTGAATCATCACCATTACATGCTAACATTTGCTGTGAGACTGTATATAGTGTTATAACCATCATATTTTAATTTTTAACAGTTATGCTGCCTTGGAAAGTGAAGAAGTTGTAAATGTAGTCTTGAAGGAGTTAAAGGTTGAAACGTATCTTTACAACATACTCACTAGGGGATGAGATATCTATATGCGCACTTGTACAACAAAGAAAATGTTTTGTGTCTATATTTTACAGCCATGTTTGTTAAAATAGTATAAAAATATTGTGATATCTTGTATCCCACATTTGTCTTTGCCCTAAATCACATAGTGTACCTATGCTAAACTTGCTCTTTTATTTGACGATTTCATATTGTGAACGTGTGATAATCTTGTTTTGGGCATCCTCTCTAGTGTTTTGAGGGTTAGTAGATGTTGCTATATGTATTGACATTTTCATAAACTTTTTTCAACACAACTTTGCAACCATAAAACGGACATTTGATTGCGTGGCTGGGTTGGTGGGCTGTAAACTGTGTAAGTGTAATGTACCTACAGCCAAGTTTAAAATCAAACCGTTACAAAAAGAATGCATTATAGCATATAACATGCCGTTAATAATGTTGCTTAACATTCTCTGCTTGTGACTATATTTATTTTTAAAAATGTTTGAAGAATTTGTATAGAATATTGTTATTTTATGAATGTGAATGTGAATGTGAATCATGACTTCCTGCAGATCTAATGTGCAAAAATGTAAAGACCTAAATGACAAGGTACGATATGGGTTGATTTTCTCCCCGAATCAGATTCCTGTGCAAATCATGTAAATAGAAGAATCACCTCTTTGTTCCCAAAATATGTATTTCATTCGTATCCAGTATCGGTTTAACAAAGAAAATAGACTATTAAAAAGCCACTGATTTTTCTCCTCTATTGTGTATCCTATTTACGGGTATTATATACAATATGGCTAATACATACCTTCGAAACTGACTGTCGAAATACATACATCTAAATGTATTCATTGGCATACAATATGCATAATATAATATTATAGTAAGTACACAGATATCACTTTGTTTTGTAAATTTGCCTAAATGATATAAATATTTATGGTGACTACATTTGATTACCTCTGACTCCTATTTTAACTTTTGTATAAATAATTATGCTGATCTTTATGTATCACAACGACTATGCATATGAAAATCTTCACTTCTTTGCCACAAATTTTTTTATATTGTATTTCTTTACCAGAAATACACACCCAAAAGCAGCACAGATCTTTTATATAGTAACAACAGCCGCAGGCTGCTGCGGTGTATAATTAAAAATCAAAACCAAATGGTCAGACCATCAGTATCAAATCAATTTTGTATATGTATCGGCTGGGGAAAAGATCACATTGTACTTTATTTTATTACCAATTCGATCAAATTATTCCTGATGTTATTGATGAATGATCATAAAATGGGAAACTACTTTATTTTTATAAGAGAGTATATTAGTTACACGGTTTTGCTAGAGAACGAGGGTGTCAATTTTGAAACATTCATGTCGAGGATCAGTTTTTTTTATTAAATGATATGGGCCACCAGAATGATGGGATGGAAAATAAAATGAAAAAGATTGTTACAAATGTATTGGTTTCATTTTGTACCCCACCCACTCTTCATACAATAATTTTTCATCAAAGTCATTACTATCACTTAACCATAAAAAGTCATAAAAATTGTGGGTTGCAAATACTTTCCAAAAATATATTATTGCTCTGGTGTAAAGAAGTAAAAGGTATCCATTATATAACATGTATTAGTTGAAAAAATTTTGAGGTAAAAGAAAGACGAGTCTACAGGCTCAAAGAAAAATCCCAACATACCTACCCCACCCCAAATTAAACATATACACAAGCCTTGAATAAGTTCACAAGTTGATTAATATTCAGTTTGATAATGAAATAAAGAGAAAAGGAAACTCTCAGGTATGATAAATGCTTTTGTGCTTTGGTCTCAATAGAGCGCATCTCATCTGAGCGCCGCTCAGTGAGGCGCTGAGATTATATTTTCCTCATTAGGGCTAATCCCATTAGGGCGCAACAAATCTCACTAGAGCTCATTCACAATAGGGCGCAGAGAAAAAATATTAAGTTCAACAAGATTGAATTGCCATCTCGTTTGATGTTATATATGTATTATAATATGTACAAAAACTGTGGTCTCGTCAATATTAGTAAACATTCTTATACAAATGGGGAATGTCTACCTGGTCACCCTACGAACGAACAATCATTGTGAGGGATGGCATAACCACTTTAATCGTCTGGTCAACAAACATCATCCGAACATCTGGCATCTTCTTACAGCAATTCATGACGAGCAGGCAAGTTCCGCCGTTGCATGACTGCAAATCACTGCAGGACAAGAAGTGGTACGTGAAAACAAGAAATATTTGGACATTTAAAAACGCATTCAGAAGCTGACGGTAATGTACAACGATGGAAGCAATGCTGCTATTGAACTGATAACTGGTAATAGCCGCATTCTGAATCAACCCATTGAAAATAAATATAAAGATATAGTTAACAAATGTGTTTTTCATTGTTCGCGCTCTAGTGATACTAGTTCTTCGCACTCTAGTGGGGTGCGCCCTAATAAGATTAGCTCTAGTGGGACAAAAATATTGTTTGCGCTAAAGTGTTACAACCTTTAATGGTTTGCGCTCTAATGAGACGTTACCGCTTTTCTTTCGCATCGGTTTGGAATCAATTCCAAATAATTTATAAAATCTCAAACACACATAGTCACACATCCTGAATATTATATCGAGTTTTTCGGTGTCTGGTCATTTTTGTTAATGGAGCAGCATGCTCGAGAATAAATATACTTTATACGCGATGTTAGCTTGGCAAATAATCAATTAATATTTCGTTTAATGTGAAATAACGCAGCAACTATGGTTGACAATGTTTCCAGATACAAACAATATATTTGTTTGCGTGTGCGCCTACTCACACGTGTACATACGGAACATTCGCACAAATCAAGCTGAAAAACAACAATAAATATATACAAGTCATTCATAGTGCATCAAAGCTGGCAAAGTTCTAAAAATATGTCCAAAAAGACCGTCAAAGCCACATTTTTCACGTTTGGGTCATTCACATCTCTGTATCTCTCCCTCTCGTCAGGGATACTCATAGTATAATATCGGTGGAAATATGCATGTGTATGATGCAACTTATTCATGTATACATCCCCTCTTAACAGATACGGCGAATAGGTTCCTGGAAGCGCTGTTAATTTTGGAGGACATCAAAGTGACATAAATCTGGTAAAATGTGACTTTTCGATTGAACAAACGTAGGACCACTATTAAGTGTTAATTTGACATAGTTTCATTTAATCATATGTACATATGTTGCATTTGATATATAGTGAATACGGTATAACCATGCCAAGTACTCATACACACAATTTAATTGACCGCTAATTTGTGGTCCACAAAGGGCTATTATCATAGCTTGTCATTTAAATCTTTAATCTTAAAGCAGCTTGATGCTTGCAAGAAGATTAACTTGTTTTTAATATTGTATGATTCCCCTCTAAAACACTTGTTCAAAATATTTACTTTATTTAAAAGAGCATAGGATCAATGTAAATCGAAACTGAAGATTGCAGATATCTGTCAGGACTAGGGTTGAATAAGATTTATAACGTTATTATGGATACCCATTGATTTAGGACTCTGGAACATACATATTGTTTCCAGCTGCCCTAAGAATGCTTTTCAATTTTGCGAAACCAATTTTCCCATATGCGGCGTTTTTATGTCTTTTACATGTTACTGTTACATCAACTGGACAGTTGGCACCATACTACAATCATTGTGTACTAGAAACAATGAACTTATGAAACTTCTCTGAAAGTGAACAAGCCCCCCCCCAATATATGAAAACAAGTAAAATGTAGGTTTATAATCAATAGACAAGCTCTGTAGAAAAATTTGCTAAGAATATAGAAACATTAAACTTTCATCTGGCACCCTTAAATGCTTGTTATACATTGAAATGACTGGACTGCTGAAAATTAATTTTAAAAGAAATCAACAATCAAAATCTACACTAGCATATTTTGCACATCTGCATGCATGCATGTATGGATACATGTATGTGTGTGTGTGTGTGTATGTTATATGTGATTAGAGTTAATAATCCTACAGGACTTGTCTCCCTTGCTACTGAAACCGGTGGTAATTTGCGCCTGATGAATAAGCTAGTATGATGTGATTTTGAGAACTGCTTAAAACCAGCGTATAGCAAAAGCCTTTCCAAAGCGATGACGACGATTAATAGTTGAGGATGATGATTGACGATGAGGATAAGGATGTAAATGGATGAGGATTGTGGAAGACCATAATGAACGAGTATGATCGATTATAATGATGATAATGGATGATGAATGAGGATGAATGAGTAGGGTGATTATAAGGAGTAGGAAGGCGATGATGATGATGATGCATATGATGACGAGGAGGAGACAGGTTGGAAGATCATCTTTTCCAGGTATCGGACCATTTTCTACAGTATTTTTTATCGATAATACTAGCTGTTCTTCATGTTGACTGCTTTTATCATAGTTTTGCAACAAGAAATGTTCTTCAAATATGTATTAGTATTTTAGGGAGTTGTGACTAAAGTACAATATACTATTTGTACAATATTTGGTTATTTTGTCCAGTCCATGTAATTGTCTTCTTGATATGCATGAGTTTTGCTTGCGGCGTTTTACTTGTGTCAGGTTTCATTTCTTGGTGGCCATAGTCTACTGATACGTTATGATAATGTATGCATGCATGTATATGTGTCTGCGTTGGTTACAAGATGCGAAACGGAGACATCGATGAGAATATACACCAGTATGATTGAGACACATATCGAAACTGGGACATCACAGCTTTGTAAAAGTGATAGAGATGGACTCCCACGACCTTACGAAGTAGTTTGAACTTGAAATTAAAGTATTTATGTCCCCTTTTCGTTGGTAATTTCTTTACATTATACCTTGCACAAAATTGAACACGTCCCACTCGACTCAAGACGTTGCGTGTATCAGTTGAAAAACCGAGGCTCCTTTAAAAGGTGAAATTCACAATTGTCAGAGCCGCTGCCTTCGCTCGCACATTGCTAGCGAAATGCTTATCAAACGATGGCATGAAGAACATCTAACTGGGTTCATATCTGGCAAGATATGGTGGATGCGGGAGGTCGAGAGTTCCAACCCCAGCTGGTTTATGAAAGAGGCATAAAAATGGTACTAGCAGCTACCTCACCTGGAGTTCATTATTAGGAGGTTAGTGTTAGGACTGAGCGACCTGGTGTCAAGATAATGTGACTGGGTGGGACATGATACTACATGTTTGCGGCATCATCCCTCGGTGTCAGACATCCCTAGAAACGTCCACTCTGCAGACATCATATCTATACAGCTGGAAAATTGTTAAAGCTACGTTAAATCTCTCTCTCTCTCTCTCTCTCTCTCTCTCTCTCACACACGCACACACAAACACACACAAACACACTGTCGTCCTAAAACCTTTCTTAGGTATGATGAAATGTGGAAGTGTTTTTATCTAAATCATTGATACAGACATGCACGTCAGATATTGCAGGCTGTCTATGAGCTTCGCTCAGCCTAACGAAAATAACTTCTACTTTCCAATGTTGTTTAAAATACAGGTGATCTTTTGAAGAAACTTTCAGAAACAACTGATGACGAGATCTGAATCATACACACACAGATTATGGATCACTACCAGAATAAGTCCTGCTTAATAGTGTGAATCCCTCTCGGCAACGCCCCGATGAATCGAGTTATGCAATTAGGAAACAACACCTGTGATTTAGACATCGCCGTATTCACATGGATGACCTTATAAGCGAAACCGCAAGGCACTTATTCGTGATATTTATTCCGTTTAGGTATTATCAAATATATATTTTTTTTTTGGATTGTATCATACTGTCCGCTCATCAACATCATATTACGGAACAAATAAGCATGTGAACGAATGTTGTAAATACATTAAAACACAAATGTACTGATATCAGTATGCTGCTATTGTGGTGAATTATGCACATAAGTGTATTTATCTGAGCCACGAGACCATGCTATTTCACCATAGTGCCGATGTGTCACACCGCAATAATCGCGCACAGCATCCATCGGGCAACCCAAAGGAATCAAAATACTCTGCATCCGGTGAATTATTATAGAGGTAAAGACATACCCAACGAACTTCTGATCCATCAAACAGATCTCGACATTTACGACGCAGTATCGGGTATTCTGTTCCCCTTGTGCTTGGCGTGAAAGCACACTACTAAGAGACAGCGGAACCTTTGACTACGCACTGTCAAATCCTGGCATGTCCGACAACATCTTTCCGATATCAAAATTACTTAGCGGCGTACCGTTCCAGAAAGAAATAATCCAATCCCAATACCGAGGGCAAGATCTGGCTTTTTCTGACATCTGGAGGACGGTACCACGGCCGAATATTTTTCCGACCAACCCTGGTAGCAACATGCCAGCTAAACTAGCGAGCAATGGTACCGAAAATCTACCCTGCCTTTTTTACTTACCTTGACTATATTTTATCCTGATTCCGGTAGCAAACGCACGGTAATTCTTAACTTTACTTTGCTGATGTGAATTGACTCTGACGTGATTGTTTCCATTCAGTTGTGTTTTAGTGAGTCGTAGGGTAACCGGGAATTCTCTTTTGGCTGCCTTGGCGATATTACTACGCTGATTTGTTGCTCAGTAAGTGCAGTCTGCTTATACGACATTCTCACTATGTTATGCTGAATAAACAAAACGAAAACGTTCACGCAGATAACACTAACGTAACTCTGGTGCCATGATCAGCTGTTAGGACTGTCTAAATTTTGTGAGCTGACGAGTATGGTAATCTTCGTTATATACAATATTTTGGGTTAAACAATCAACGCCAGTTTACCCTTCTAACTCATCAAGCGTAATGGTCTTATCACACAACAACCCCGCGTGTACCACATACTTATTAACTATTAGACCACCCAAAGTCTATTTAACTTCAACATCCGTCATGGATGTTTTCAATCGCAGATCGTATGTACACACATCAAAATGATATATCTTATATAATTTCGCAAATTCATCTGCAGAGATTTGCGTGCCCATTTCCGTATCCTGCTTGGTGTGCATCACTTTGATGAGCATTATGTACACAAATGAGAGTAATGTCTTTTGCCACTATTCTAGTTACCATCCATTTCTCATTTAGAGTATCGCTTACGGTTGATACCATACATCTAACAATCATGTTTTAAAAAATCTGGTTATTCCATCCCTGGTCGTTACGACTCTCATTTTGAAATGCGATAAAAAATATGTATCGGAAGCTTTACACCAGGCGGCGTGGTAATTCTCCACTGGATGTACCTTATTACTAACACTACTGTTCTCCAATTTACAGAATGTTCATTCGTTTATATGGTCTTTCATTTTAGCTAATTATTTATCAAATTGATGGACCGCTCCGGTGGCCTAGTGGTTAGTGCGTCGGCCTCGGATGCGGGAGGTCGTGGGTTCGAACCCCAGGCCGAGTCATACCAAAGACTTAGAAAAACGGTACTAACAGCTGCCTCGCTTGGCACTCAGCATTAAGAGGTTAGTGTTAGAACTGGTCGGCCCGGTGTCAGGATAATGTGACTGGGTGGGACATCATGCTACATGTCTGCGGCATGATGCCCCAGTGCTAGACATCACTATAAACTGCCACATTGCAGACATCGTAGCGATATGACTGAAAAATTGTCAAAGCCACGTTAAAAATCCAAATCACATCACATCACATCACATGGTTCAGAGTATCGCTTACGGTTGATACCATACATATAACAATCATGTTTTAAAAAATCTGGTTATTCCATCCCCGGTCGTTACGACTCTCATTTTGAAGTGCGATAAAAAATATGTATCGGAAGCTTTACACCAGGCGGCGTGGTAATTCTCCACTGGATGTACCTTAATACTAATACTACGGGTACATTGCCTCATTCTGATTATATCATCTGCAACTTGGATCTTGCCAACTCTGATGTAGTCAAAATTGCAAAACAGGTAGGTCCACAAGGTGAGAAAAAGACACGTCAACTTATGAGCATTATCTGTAGGTTTGGGAAAAAAGATTATTATTCTTGACCTTTTGGGTCATATAAGGAACAGAAAAGACCTTGACCAGAAGAGCTTAATAAAATTGTAGTATTAGCATTAGTGTACATCACATCACAGTATTGTTTAATACAAATACAGTGATCTGCGGTTGGAGATAAGCTTTGCTCACATCGACTCGCTTATGTTCAAAATACATTTTTTCTTAGAAAAGCGGCCAATTTATTTTTAAGCTGTCCGCATGAGTGATAGAGTGATATTTGGAAACCATGATAATCAGATATTTAAAATCATGCTCGTGAGGGGTAAATAATCAGAATTTAAATAATACTCGAGATGGTTAAATAATCCGTAATATCCTCGATGGTGTGATTATTGAGTTGGTATTCCGAGGAGTGAAAAAAGCTCCATTCGTTATTAGCCAGTGCCAACTCATCCCCAACATCATAATTAGCCACAACTTGGAAAACACCCACTTGACTCTTGCCTCTGATCTCGAAAACAGCTTCATAGTAACATGTATGTCATCTCGGATTTTGATGATCCTCTTGCCTTTTCCATTCATATCGTGAGATTCATTGTTGATGTACTCAAAGTACTCAAATTCCGACGTGTACTATCCATAGGCTCCTCGTGAAAGAGCTTTAAGTAATCGGGCGTAAACTGAGGAAGCAACAAATGATGCTTTTAAACCCCGTGTCCATCACCGCAGCAGAGATTTCTCATTATCTTTTGGCCACGTGGTCATAAAACAATACGTTTAGCGGTTTTTGTCATGGCGGTACTAGCCCTTAGGGATGGCCTAATTTCTTTTACAGCAGATTTCGTTTCAACCTGCGCTGGTTTAACATCATTAATTTTTCACGACTTTATTCTCAATGGCTTTACCCATTAAGGTCTTAGCACCTGTCGCAGCGGTCGTAGATATTTCAGGCGCTATTGTGCTTCTTTTGGAGATTAATCTGGTAATAATGAGGTGATTTTGGGGAACAGCTTAGATAGAAACCCACTTCGGATTTATAAGTGCTTGTGCTTATTAGTTCACATTATGTACTTTTATTTTCAAAGATTTTCGGATGTTTAAGTAACATGTCACACGTTCCCTATTCAAAACAATTAGTTTTCCCAATCGATCATTCACACTCATCGTCACATCGGAAATAATATTGTATATTAACCGGATAATACATAAACGGTGATGTTTCTGGATATTAAAGCGCCCTGGGGAATGTCTCTGGGAAACTGTAGATGGTGTTACTGTATGTGCCTCGAGCGCCATAAGATCGGCCAGCAATCGAACAGTAAAAGAAGATACCATTTCCGCTGCTTAGGTTAAATGGATTCTGGTTTCAATGAACCCCGAACGTGATTGTCACAGGATTAAACCGAAATACGGCTGTTATCGATATAGAAATCCGCAGTGTAATTTTCCACTAGTTTAATTCTTGTTTTCCGCGTGACATTATTTCGCTCAGTTTTAATATTTTTAGATTATCTACCTGCAGGAGTATTAACCGCAATAGTTCATTGTAGATATCAGTAAAGTTATACGTCCCAGGGGTCATCACGAGATCTCCCCACGGTTATTATACCGTGGGCACTGACCCATACGACGCAGTGTTGTGAACACCACCAGGTATCGAGAGGCATTATTACTCGCGGTGATGTTATGAAATGAAAACCATATTTCTGGGGAGATTAACACGATTTCATCCTGTGAGTAATCATCCAACTGAATCGGATTTCCCCATTTAAGCATAAACATTTTTGCTGGTGCCAGTGTCAGCTGTAGGATCAACCATGAGTGTAGCGTTGTTTAACGGCATTATCTCCTATTTTAACTACGTACATAAGAGAAGTTATCAAGCTGTGTTAATTAAACCCCGAAGTACTCGATGATCCTCTCGCGATAGAGTTTTGGATGCTAATAAATGATCTAGGACCTTCTTATTGTCGATTTATACTGCAACGTTTCTAGCTTGTTTACTAACTGACAATAATATTAATCTCTGTACCAAATGCATTTTATTTTCGTAATATTAAACACCGGTTCATTTTTTGAAATCAGTGGTAGCAGCGAAGCTGCTTGTGGCGTCTGCTGGGGTGCAGGTGGTGCCTCTCCTAACTTTAGCATCAGCTTTTAAAAATGCTTCTCCAACATCGTATCTGTCTGAATATGTCGATTCTTTTACCGTGGAGCCTTTGATCGAGCCTTGTGCATTTATCAGTAATTATAATAAGTTCAGCGCTGAATTCTTCCAATGTATTATAACCCCTGATGTTTTCTTCTTTTTGGATTTGAACTCGATAAATGATTTATCATAAAACCTCTTAAACTCATCTTCATATCGTTCTTCCCATTTGAGTTCCCTTGTCACTGCTCTTGCCACTTTTCGGATCCAGCTACCTTGCATAATCTCATCAAGCATGTTTTCCATACGCTCTTTCAGCTGTTTATGGCTCGACTGTAACTTTCTAACAGCTGATATTGTTTTTGTCATGTGCTGTTGCAGCATCGGTGATCGCGTTTGTCGTGAGCTTCAATAACGGCTCGGCTACATCGTGCTGAAAGACATGATCGCTGAGTAGTTTATCTATAAAACGTTTCTGCAGCTGAGTATACTGCTCGATAAAAACCTTTCCATGATCCTGAAGTGAAGACACCTTGACGAACGGCATGATATATTATTTATTATTAATACGCGATGCATTTTATCCACGGAGATGTAAACCTCTCAGAGATCTAAAATCCGTCAAAACCACGTCAATATATCTCCGGCATATTCTCTGTATCAAGATGAAACACCAAAACATCGTGGTTGGTAGGTGTCGCTTCGTGATAAGTTCGTTTGAAGCCAGACGCTGATAGTCCTTAGCAATGATCACGCGCTATGGAATCAATGTTGCGATTGTCCAGACAGGATACGTGCGTGCAACAACACGTGTTTCGACTAGTGTATTTAGGGACATCACAATGTGATTGAGCAAGATAAATCGTGTTGTAACGTGTGTTCCTCCACGACGAAACGTGTTCTCTAACCTTATTCATGTATTGACGATCAATTTTAATGTGAGCACTACTTGATCTTGATTGTCTTGAAGCTGTTCCACCGGAAAGATCTCATCAGGCTCGCTTATTCTGATCAAATCACGGTTATTACCAGAAGCGCACTTAATCATGTCGTTAAATTCGATAACGTGCGGTATTTATCATGGACAGGGTTTAATGTATACACCGTCAATGTATCGTATTTTAGGCCGTAATTCAAAAGTGGGTCCCTTAGCAAAATCGTTTTACCCCGGCCTATAGGACCTATAATCATTTAATGGCAACTGAGTAATAAAAACCCTTGCCGTGGTTTAGTCACTGTTACCGAATGAAAACAAATGTCCATGTTATTTACAAATACTCGTTATTTTTGGTTTACTCATGAATATTATAATGAGTTAATCCGCGTTTGGCATTATTATCGGAGAGGATACTTCCACTGGTTCTAGCGGTAATGTCAGTAACAAGGTCCATAAAACCGGCGATACACGAACGGACTAGCTAAACATTTGCGGACAGCGTATCATAAACGTAGAAGAATAGAGAACAAACGTGTGCGGCCACACTAAGTCATGGCAATATGAGATTATCGTTGCCAGGCGGGACGATGACGGGCGATATTAACATGAAAAATAAAAATCAATCTGGGAAACGGTACCTCGCAAGACTATTCCGTCCTGGGAGGGTCTATTATCAAATCCTATGCGGGTACTACATTGTCTCTGTATGGTGGCACGATGTCAGGAAACCTCCATATGAGTACGCACATCATTTAAGGATTACTCAACATGCAGCCGGTAGACAGTGTGGTCGATTCTCAGGCGGTCAGTCGTGGTCAGCTGGATTGCTCGTTGAGTCCCAAATATAACCATCAGTGGAACCATCAGCGGAAAGGTTAGTGTGCATGGACAGCTAACAGTGACTCTTTCCATCACGGTGACTATCCAGGATATCATCGTGGGAACCGCACCCTCGGGAACAAGCACATTGCCATCTGTGCGGCAGATAGAAATTACCTCTAAATCCCAGTCTGGATAGGGTTTTCTTGGTGGGATTACGTATCGTTCACCGTAGTATTTCATAGCACAGAAAATTAATACCCGAAAAAGACCCTGAGTATGATCCTATCATGACAGCCTTCTCAGAAGAATTACGAGTCAACTTGCTCAAATCACGAGAGGTTTGGGCAGTAAATATTAAAGGTACAATCAATGTTGAGTCAAAATTTATCAAATCCAAAAACTCTACCATGGATCAGAACCCCTTAAGGATTATCAGGCAGTGGGTCACAAAAGCCTAAAAAATTACGCACTTAATAAAACAAGCGACGTTACGGTGGATTGTAGTCTGGACACGGATGGGCATCTCATCCTCAACGTGGACACCACGACGGCGTTGTTAGGTTATCAGGTCCTGAGTTACAAACAATTGATAGATTACGCGCTCATAAAATAGGGAAAGACGATGACCGATCATCTGGCAATGGGTGGGCACACTACCAGCGGATTAGGAACCACAACTAGATTACGTGCCCAGCTGTAAACATTTGGCCAATGACGCATTAGCCAAATCGTGGGGTGGAATTGACAGGAGACCTTAATATGGATTGCATTAAAATCTTTATGTGGTCGACACCAATCAATGGTTTGGAGATCAAGAATAAATTTTAAGTGGACTAACGGAGGGGTAAAATCAATGTGGGTATGAGACTGTCGCTGACCTCCAATACCAGGAAAATGACATGGTTTACGGCATCGATATTGTCCGAGTACTCCACGACATTTTCCACAATTAACGCGTTTTATAAATCGTGATCAACCAATGAATGGGCGACCGAAGCTGTTTACATCTGGGGTGGACTGAGTTACAGAGCCCAATGGAAATCAGTATTAGGAAAATTCATCTGAATGGACGTTTTAGTGACATCGAATGATCATCGGCAAAAAACATCGTCGCGATAAAAGTATCCGAATCCACATAGACAACATATTACATTAATACTGATGTTCTTGGATCGACCCTGCATGAAATGTTACTGAAAGCACTGTCGCTTTCAGGTTAAACATCGCACATTATACCGGGACTCACCTGTTTTCAGCATTTTACTGCGGATGACATAGTTTAGTCGTCATGATGGTTATAGAGAAGATGACCAGAATCGTTAGCATCGCTTGCAAGCTCATTAAACGCCTATATTGAACATGTGCAAGTTGATGAGCCTGATGAAAAGTCGATTGCGAAAAAGAATGTTAGAAACCGCCTCGCTTTGAAAACAAAATTTGATTCGAAGCTAGCATTCTTCGAGGAGACTGGAACATATTACGAGGATGCATCAATCATCATGGTAATCATGGCGTTGCCTGATATAAAAATGAAACCCGGTAACACTCCTGAATAAGACGGTCCTGATGATGTTTTTTTTTTATACAAAATGAAATAATCGAGGCATATCTTATAATAGCCTACCTAGAGTATACAAAAATCGATACTGATCTTGTCAGGCAGCTTAGAAGTACCTGGTGGGCTTGAAAATGCTAAATCAAAATTTGGTCACAATTCTGCGATTCACTGACAAGTGAGAGGAATATCTCACGATAAACTTTGTTGATACTCATGCGGAAGACCCCGCATTAAATTACAACAGAACTTATTTAACCGCACGATAAACTTCGCATTGTACTAGTACCGAAGGATGTTGATTATAGTGGAGCAGATGTGTTTGAAATTTCGCTCAGCATTTATGAGAAAACATACACGAGAACTGGAAAAATTGCAGGAGCGTTTTCTTTTCATCAACTTTGGAAATATTCCATAATACAAGATAGATCAAAAGGCCTGTCTCACCGGCCTATAGTTATCTGGAACATTTTAATTTCCAAGTCAATCCAAACACGTTAGAGGATTTAGAAAAACTTAATCAGATGACCTATATTGTGCCTGAGTTTGTATTTTCACATCATTGGACCAGCAGATAACAACGTCAATCATTTGAAGAACAATGGATGTTAGCAATATATGACGCTTTTAACAGAGAAATTACTCTCACTGGAGGTGCTTTTATAACGTTTAGTCTACAAGTATTATATACCATGAAGCCGATAATTGATTCTAATTTCATCTGTAGGCAACACGACAATGTGATGAAACTGGAACTCATTGAACTGAATAAGCATTTTCACATAAAGGTGTACGTTTTTTTTTTAAGAATATCTATGTTATTACAAAAGAATCTTTGTCATGATGTTTCTAGCGTCAATCGTGTTTACTACAGCGGAATCGTTCCCAGAGGGGCTGCGGCAAACACCTTTATGCTGATCGTGCCAGGAGCGAAAGTTGTGTTGCAATCCGCGTTAAAAGAATTAGAACTCAAATTGCAGACAAAAACAAGAATACAACAAAGTACACGTACGTGACGTACAATACGATTCTTAACAAAATTTGGTCTTCTTTAGATGGCACCGAGTTTGTAATGCATGAATTAATCCAGGAACTAAAATCTTTGATGACATGATCACGGAATTGTAACCCATGTTCGTATCACGTTATCAGAAATTATATGACAGAAAATATTTCGACCATATTTTAAAGCGAAATATGAACCTGATATTTTTAGATTTAAGTAGGGCTGTTCTAGTCATAAATTGCTCTTTAGTTTACTCCAAGCTCGTTATTCGCTTTCGTCATTGATATATATTTGATTTGCTCTTGAGTGTCAATTTTGATTACAGTTATTGTATATGTTATTGCTCGTATTTTCCTGTATCTTCTCGTTTTGAAACATTCACTTTGCGTGACCAAGTCTAAATTTGATAAACGCTTGTGGAGTTGGTCGCTATGCATGTGATCAGTCACGTATCCAGCTGAGATGAACCCTCTGTAACATTCAAGCGTAAACCGATGCCGATAAACATATACTTGTTTAATTTAAAACAACACTTTTCGCTGTTTTTGTCGGACGCTTCCATTTTCATCGCATTCTTAATTATTGAATACATGATGTGCTTTCCAGATTGCCATTGTTAATTATATAGTCATCCTGATTATCATGTTCTAATATGTTGTACCATATCACATAATAGCCCTACCGACCTATCAATAACCTCCCTGTATGGTATCCTATCTACGTGATCAACCATGGCAGCAAATAATGTAAACTTTAATACGGCAATAACGTGACATTCGGATGTTTCTTCTCGTTAAATTCGATGACATCATAAAAATATGGGTAGGATATCGGTGCCTAAAGACATAGTGGTTATATTCAACGACAGGACTTTTAACAACCCAGTTTCGTCAGATGAGCCAAAATCGGCAGGATCATTTTGTCGAGAAACGAAAATAAGGTGATGTTGCCTCTTGCGATCAGGTCCGTGTCCCGGCTATTCGCCAAACTGAATAGGCTTGCCGTCACAGGGAATACAATCCCTCTGAGATAGCCTACATTTGCGAAAAGCTGCATCGATGAGCAAATCATTATCAGCTACCGGGGAGACCTCTAATTCAGATAGTACTTAAGGTAAATAGTTTTCTGCCAGCTTGCAAACGTTATGAAGAAATGGGCTTTCAAATTCTAACAGCATAATTTTGTTATCCAAGATAATTTACCCAACAAGGGAATAACGTAATCTTGGGATGTCCTTGACACAAATATCACTATCTGTGATTTTACCATCGAGAACGCACTCAATGTATTCCCGGATCACCCGTTCGAAAAGACCACCGCAAAACTACGGTAACGTTGAGTAGGATTCACGCTATGTCTTTTGTCTTTTTTTCAGCACGTCGGGAAAATGACAACAACCCATCACCGAAGCTATTTCTGAACCACCTATATTTGTATCAATAAGCTGATACCATGCAACGGTTCTCTGCTTGGTCTTATATTTGCTGATAAATTCCTCTATTTTATAATCAAGGGATTCATCCATTGTCATTATAACCATAAGCGGTAGTCTAATTTCTAAATAAACAACGACAGTTCTCGACATGTTGCCATAACAGAACATGTCATATAATCCGGACAGTACATAAAGGACAGCAACTATACCTGTTTAGTACAATATAACATTAGGCAGGGGTGGACCACATAAATCGTTGCCATATCTGCCGTTTCCAATAATACTGTTACATTTCCAAAATTTAGTGTATTCACTTTAGTAAAAGTACTGCGTTGCTTTTATAACAGCTGACATTTGAACAAACACCAGTTTCTAATTTGATGCCTTTTTAATGTATCCAGTCACATTTTGCATTATTTGTACAATAGTTAAGAAAATAGCAATTTCGAACAATTGCCAAACATGTGTTACTC